>JAHZNP010000479.1:0-56815 GCA_020615345.1 Triops cancriformis | reverse complement strand
ACTTTTATGTAGCTGACAAGTTGGAGAATAACTCCTCCAAAGGTTTGTTCTAAAATCGCTGTCCTTTTTTTGCACGAGATTTTAAACTCCAAAGGGATGATTTAGTACGATTTGGACTCAGCCATTTGCATTGCCTTTTCTTGTTGTGAATAATCATTTTTACAAAATCGTGAGTTTCCTTGCACTAACTTGAGCTAGGGTGATTCCTATATCGAAAGGGAGTATAACTGTTAAGTTTCGTTTAGATATTTCAAGTCTATTATGTATTTTAAAAAAAGGCTACCTATTAGTTTTCTTAAGGCAAAACACACGGACAAATCGCACTACACCCAAGTCCAAATTGTATCCGCGGTATCTTGTTTTGGACAGTCGGAGGAGCCTCCAGTTTTCATGGGTGTTTGGTGTTATTGTTTGTGTTTTTCAAGCGTACAATACCTCATTTGATAGCCAGGACACCAGGCCGTCTAACGAGTATAGTTTTAGGCTACAATTTTGTCTCCACGTGAAGTGAAAAATAAACTACAGAAAAGTGTCCACACTGTCCCATCCCTCCTCTACTCCTGGAATATGTCATTCCATTGAATCGCAGATGCGCGACATCACGTTTTGAGTTCTTGGTGCAACATTCAAATAGCGTTCGGTGTTGACAACTGAAAACTCAATGAATAGCTACTGTACAGTATAGGTGGAATAAAAGTTTCATAATACCCATTTGGTTTAAAAATTAATTCGTGCAGGCAGTATGTGTCGATGAGACTCATATTACAAGGGAAAATATTCCGAGTTGTGATAATAACGGTGTACGTCCGGTTGGTCGTGAGGAAACCGTTGGGTATTTAACCACATCGGATAAGATTATTACTATTAGATCTGTTAAAATACGATGAATTACTGTCTTAGCTGTTACAATTGCACTTTATTTTCTTAAATTGGTAATGCCCGGGATTAAAAATCGAATTTTTAGAGATTGTATTAAAAAAAGGCAATAAAAAAGAATGTTACTGTGAATGATAAGTTTCCCGCCTAATGCAGACGCTTTCACTTCGCCGCGCGCCATTAACACGTCCTATGCTGGAAGTTGCTATCCCAGTGCAATCTTGATTCCTCTACTTCGTAGCACTTTATTAAAATGAACCTCGAAACCGGGAAAGGATTGCGCTGACAAGCAGAAAATTAGTATATTAAGAACAATAAACATCAGACAAAGAAGTGTTGTCGGACGGTCAAAATATTGCTCTATATCATAAAAACCAGCCGCAACTCATTTATTTGTTGTGCGTCTTTTTGTGTCTTCGCACATTTCCAACTAGTTCTGGCACATACACTTTCTAGCTACGATCCAAGAAAGGACGTTTCAATTTGGAAAAACTAACTTTCGGTTTGAAAGATAACGGAGCCTTTATTGCATTACAAAATTTAAGTTTTCTAATAAAACATCTTATAACTACACAAACATCGATGGGTAGGTGATAACAGGCTAGGTAGCCATATTAGTTGATTCTTTCATTCCTTTGTTTTCCATTCTGTTCAATCGGTTTCGCCTTCTTCAATGTATGCTAAAGGAGCTCGACGTCCATTAAGGGTCTATGGTGACACAATTTAGTTGAAATCGTGCGGGTTAATTGTCTTTATTACACATATAGGATACTTTATCCTCCGTCTCCTTCGCTTTGAACGATAAAGGCTCAACTTCGTCTCTGTCTTGAGCGTCTTCAGGTGTATGACGCTGAGACAAAATCATCCCGTTTCCCTCCTGGCTCGAATTCGGTTGTTGTCTAGATAGGTACAATTATTTAAGCTCATACACCTTGGCAGAACTCACTTTTTGAATTTGTTGATAGAGTGCCACACGCCACTTTTTACAACTTCGTCTGAAATATTGACTTTCGAAGGAATACTGGGCAGTTTAGCTTCTCCGTTTACTTCAGGTAGATCCTTTTTCTAATTGATTTGATTTATAGTAGTATGGTAAGTATAAGAGTAAGGATCTTCCGTATATTATACCTCGTCTAATGAGGAAGCTGGCAGCATTTTCAAATTGAAAGGTGGTATAACTATGTCCAATGCTCGCATTTCATCTTTGGTGAATACGTAGTCTAAGCATTTGCGCACAACAATCATAACAACTAACTAAATTAAAATAAGTGCGTAAGATATGCGTACTGATTCATAAAAAGCCTTAATATACCATGGCTGGGAAACCGATAGAAATGGTTTCGTTGGTTTTCACGACCCAAAGCATTGCGAAGCAAGCCAGTTGGATAATGGTGTATAGATGTACTCGACTCAGTCGTACCTAGAATTAAGCAACCTCTCAAAAGACGTATTGTATAGTATTTCTCCAATTACCTGTCTTAAATAATTGTAATCCGGTTGGTATTTGAGTGGAATAAAGAAGAGCCGTACGCGATCATAAAATTGCATTTCAGCCAAAGGCGCAGTACCCATGTACAAAAAGACGCCGTACAGTACTGGCATAGGAATGAATTGCAAGACCGGGGTCATGAAAACGGACAAACCCACGAGTAAAAAGATGCAAATGTGCGTTACTCGCTGTTCTCTGATAAACGGAATGTGAAAAATGAACATGATAGACTTTCGTCATGCGAGATGTCTTGTAGTATTGCATACCTAATCCCCAGGAACTGAGGTTTGTCTCCCGGTGCGGCAGTCTCACTTTCGTGTTTTAAGGAATTAATATGGTTAATACAAATGACAGTACCGGCGACATGCCAAGGTAAACCTAGGATACCCATCAAGGCTGTAAGAAAGGCGAGTACGAGCAAATCCAAATGATAACCGCATCCTTTCTGTGGAATTAAAATATATGTCGTACCACTTGCAAGATTGTCACTTTTTTAGTTAGAAAATTACTTTAAGCTTATGTTCTCTTCGATTGACGATGACGGCAGTAATTTGCTGGTCCAAGAAAAGTAGGATTGTCGACAGCAAAGCTGGCAGCATGCAAGCTGGAATGATCCACCAAGGATTATCTGGGTGGACAAATGGGGTCAACCATCCTCTTCCAGACCAAGTAGGTTTGAATTCTCCGGGGACCTTCGATACAAATAAGAATTATTTTTTTACAACCAATGGATGGAATAGCATATATTTTACCGATAGTTTGGGTGTTTTAACTCCGACGAAGAAATCAATGATAGTCATAGACACAATTACTATAAAGACAGCAAAATCGCTCAAAGTTTTGCGTACCTAATAGAAAAGATACAATACTATTGAAAGGTACGTCGTGTACGCTTTGCTTACGAAATTTGGGAAGTAAATGGAATGTTTCATGTTTTTGAGGGTAACGCAAAGGAAGAACGTAAAGATGGCCAAGCAGATGGACATGAAAAAGACGTTAGGATACCAAGGGTGATCATGGGGTTCGAAGCAATCTTCTCCCATGAGCGTGCCGTTATACATTTGCATGCAGTGGCGACGCTCGAAACGTGTCCAATTCGTTGGAACTGTAAGAACTGTGGATTCGTTGGTGGGATAACAGAAACAATCGCCCCGGTATTCGTGATTGTCTGGGAAGATGGGAAACTTGTAAGCAATCTCTATGAGCTTCTCCACAGCCTGGAAACGACGAACAGGGTACATAAGCCTATATAAATACAATAGAAATAATCCAGACATACTTTGTAGAGGTAAACAGTAGCGATAAGTAGAGCGAAGTTTTCTTCCGTAAACCTCGTAACGTAACACACCCAGGCGGAAACATCGAAGGCGCATAAGATGAGCATGTATACGCCCATCCAAACGCCCACCCATAACCGAACCGTAAGGTAATAGTAACCGGCTCTTCTGTAAAAAAAATAGCAAAAATTATTTAATATAATACTGCCTTTATAGCGATAAGACACTGATCAATGCGTACTTGCAGAAATTGTACAGAATGGATTCGAAGACCAGAACTGGTCCGGTTGCGTTGAGTAAGCTCAGAGGTTGCCCCGAGAACAGACCAAATATTACTCCACAAACGCAACCAGCACACAGCGATTCCAATGCACCGAGACGATCTTCGGTAGCATCACTTAATAAACCACCGAAAGTAATGATGGGCGAAAGGGAAGCAAAGTAAAGAAAGCAAATAGTGGCCACGCACTGCATGGAAAAGGCGTCCGTAAAATCTGAAACATACCTGTGCAAAGCTGAAATTTTAATGTCTTATTTTATTTTTCTTCTGTTTTCTGTTTTTATTTTAATAAAACACTGTATTTTTCTGTAGTATTTGTGTGCTCTTACCATTTTGCTTTGCGTTTGATGTCATTAACTAAGCCTCCGAATACTCTTCCTGTCCGAACCAATCCTTGACTTTGTAAATATCTGAGTTCTTCTATTTCAGGGTCAGATTGGTCCACAGTTTTTTCCGGGTTTTTACGTGGTTCCTGGGTAGTTTATTATTATTGGGTGAAATCAAGTTGCTTTCCTTACTTGTGATGGGATTTTCTTGGGCGGCTCTATCCTGATATTAGGATCCCACTCACCCGGTGGTAGAACGGTAA
The DNA here is from genome assembly GCA_020615345.1 of Triops cancriformis. Taxonomy (NCBI): domain Eukaryota; kingdom Metazoa; phylum Arthropoda; class Branchiopoda; order Notostraca; family Triopsidae; genus Triops; species Triops cancriformis. The sequence continues at coordinate 52,304 of JAHZNP010000479.1, read as the reverse complement.
CAGCATCAAGAAATTCGTCGACACCAGCAAGTAGATGGTCTCGATTTCGTGCACGAAATGCTACTTCGTGGAAGACCTCATCGGACATTAAAGTGGCTGCGACACGACCTACTTCTCTGTAGTCTGCCAAGCCTCCCTATACGTGACATAATGAGTGTTGTACGAAATGTGGGGCGTAACACATCAGTATTCTGAGTCGTAGCTTACTGTAGGTCCCAGAAACAGGTAAATGAAGCGCGTGGGTAGAGGGACTTCTGTAAATCCCCCGAAAACGGTAGCGGCATTAAGGCGCACAAAAGCGGCAATGGGTTTTTCGAGAAAATCTAGCTCGCCCACTAAAACGTTCATTACTTCTGCACCCGGCGGAATTTTTTTCATAAATGCCGTGTTGCCCTAATTTAGAAATAATTGAAGTGTCGAACTGGCAGGAAACAGAATGAGTATAGCGTACTTTTAGATCATTACTGTTGGGACTCGCGGTTATTGCTGCAGATTGTGCATAAGCTACTGCCTTCTCAGCTTGTGCCAAACCTTTTGTTTTGTAGAAAATCGTCCCGGTTATGTTAATGTGAAATTTTCTTTGAAGGATGAAGTGAAACCGACTCACTCTTGGATGAAGAACTCTTTCCCAGGCCCACGTGCTTTTGAATCTCGTAAAGGTGACGGTGTGGTCTGCGTAGTAAATCTCGGACCTTGCTTTTATGGTTGTAAGCTAACTGACCGTCAGCAACCAAGGCTTCGAGTGCAAGTTCAGCCACCTGGCCTAAAGTACCCGCTTTAGCGTCCAGAAGTACAACACCATTCAGTAAATAGCCTGTGATAGAAAAAGAGTAGTTTTCACAAGTGCGCAAGGTTAAGTTTCTAGTTTATCATACTTCGAAACTCAAAGAGTGCGTGTAGCGATAAGGTACCCACGTAGGGCTTCGACCAACGACACCCTCCATCCTCGACGGTTTCTTCAAATTTGATCCATCTAGATACGGGCTTTCATAATTGCTCACGTCTCTAACGAGTATTTATACCTAGCCGTCTCTTTCCATTCCATGCCTCGATTAGTCGTGCACAGTTCTTCCATTTCTGAGAAAATGGGCCGCAAGGGCTCCTCATTTTCCGGGTCCTCTTCTCCTAAAATGAATCTCACCCGTACGGAAGGTGAGGCAGCTGAGGAATCGCAAACGACAAATTTTACTGTGAATAACTTAACCGAAGGTACTTCACTATACCTGGATGTGCATCTCGTCCCTCGCATTCTGAAACCGACCGGGTAACATTAATGCGACGCAATGCAGGTCGCTCTTCTCCATGGGCCGGTGGTCTGACAAGTATATCTTGTGGAGGCACTTTAAAGATTTAACAGCTCGTAAGAAAATGTTTTACCGTAAAGAAATGGTATAACTAGCACACAACGAGTTTGCAAGGCTGTTTACCTGGTGCATTTAAGTCGTCCGACGTGTTCATTGTCGGTACGGAGGATATATTGGGTTTCTTCTTCTAGCGCTAAAAAAAGAGTTCAATAAGCATCGGAACTTGATTGCGAATGGTTGGGCAAAGCGTTCATGTTGAGTTATCGTACATAAAGCGTTCGTCGATATTATCGAGTACTCGTAATGTTTTTTTAAAGGAAATTAGAGTAATCAATGGGAGTAAAAAGTAAAAAATAAATCTTGAAATGATAGATTATTAAGAAAAGTGTTTGAGGCATTTAAGATTTTATTGGAAAGAATGGCAAGTTTGAGAAAGACGGCGTTTAATCTTTATTTATTTTTTTAAGTTTCAAAGTAGTCCGGTTCGATGCATCGTTATACAGATATAGACAGATGATCTCGCCGTTAATGGAACATTGCGACTATATAAACAACTTACCAACTCGTAAATTCCTTTTTTTATGGTGGCAACACCTAGCAAATACGAAGATAGTCAATTTGCTGTCACTTTCTCACAATAGAAATCAGCTTGCATTTAGTGATATCGAGCTTTCGAAGGGAGTAGCCCATCAAGGTTCGTGACTTCCAAACTAAACTTGGTAACCATATGACCAGCAGCTGAGTAAGAAGGGGTCTTTTATATACGTGGCTCAGACTGGTGTCCACCACGTATTAAAAGCCCCTCTGGAAATGTTATGTGTGGAGTTGTTGGATTTATACGCTTTGATATTCTCGTCATCGACTAAGTCAGCTCTGGCATCTACACTTGTGGCTATGCCGTAAGAATACGAATTAAAATTCAAACTATTACAAGTCGTGTGGCATAATAAATAAGTTCGAACTGGGAAACGCTAGTTTACAAAAAGTCTGTTGCGTAAACTGAAAGTGTAATAGGGTGATTTTGTTTACAAGACTGAAAAGAAATGCTCAGAGATTCTCAAGGAGCAAAAAAGTACATACGCCATGAACAGTAGCCTACCTTAATAACTTCGTACTATGAATACAGATAAATACGAGAGGTCTGCTTTCTGGTTGTGCTTTGCTAATTAAATGGAAACTAACTTCATACTATTCAAATGTAAGTTTAAACGGACTTTAGACTCAAATCAGTTTACACAATCACGAATATTGAAAATTTGTTTGGCATGATATCGTCGGAAAACTCCGCATATTAAAAGATTTTTTTATTGCGGGAGAGATATTATATTGTACTGTTTTACATATATAGTACCCGTTGTATAATATACATTGTAGCTCGTATAATAACCTACGATTTCGATCCAGAAACTGTTGTAATCAAATGTGTCACATTTCCAATATCAAGGTTAGCTCTCTCGCTAAAAAAAAAAAAATAGATTTAAAAAATTTATTTAGCTAACTGGTTTCACACAAGTTTGTTATGAGTGCTTACAATTACGTAACGCTCTTACCGACATAATTCCGGTCTTAAAATGTGATGCAGATGACCCTAGTGTATGCGTCCTTGATGTTTACGGATATAGCATGCACCGCTTTTCCGTTACTAAATTGGGCAATATATTTTTAAACGAGTTAATGTAGACATTTTTCTACTACTAAAAAAAATTATACGAAGTAAGAAGTCCTAGGAACGTATCCCTGCGTAAAAAAAAGTTATCCGTAGTTACAGCGCGTGATATTGCGTTGGTTATAACATGTCATACTTGCATTTATGCCACATCGTCTAGTTCAGACCGGATACAGGCGGTACTGACTGCAGAATCCATGTACCAAATGAAATGGGTTGAAAAAGCACGGTGCTTGGTACCAGTAGGCACTTGTTACAGAAGATGAGAGTGAATGACCGTTACTTTCTCAAAAGCCAAGAAATTGAGTAGCAAACATACCACCCGAAATAAAGCTGATTGTTGGAGCTATGGGGTCCTTTTTTACCTATCGAGGTGACTGCAGAACGCATCCTATGTCATCCCAATAGGTGACAACGTGACCGGTTTTCCTATCGCCCACGAGACGCATACGCCTTTCAACCTTATAAATACACCAGCAACATCAGAAAGTTGCACGCGTATATCCCCAAAGCACTTTGAATGTCGGACTCAAGATGCTTACACTTTGAAAGAGCGTGCGAGGCTACCAGTTTTAACCGCATGAATCCGATCTTGACAACATACCGAATAACAGAAGCCCAGAAGACGGCACTTAGCAATAATTTGACTGTATGAACTCGTCCATTGTTAACACAATATTCACAGTCTGCCAAGTAGTGGGATCAAATCCTAGAAAAGCTTCAATCATGTATTCATAATACCAGATGCTCTGTGATCACTTTACAGATGTCGTGACCCGACTCCCATGCATGAATCTTCGCTTGTATATTTAGACCCTGCTTTTCTTCGACCTCTTTAATATATGGTAACAGAGAAAATCCCATACGAGGGAAAACCAAATCTCGACTCTTTAACCGTAGGCTAGGACAAAGGTCATTTTCGCCATCACCAACGTACGCAACGCAATCGTACTGAACACCGTCTTGGTTTTTTCGCTTCTGTAGGTACGTTTCCAAGATCTCGCCTTTGCACAAATTCTTGGTGCTTAATTGGCACCCGTCTTGCCAGTGATAGACGTCAATATTGAGCCGTCCCTCAGAATCAAAGAATGCCGGATTTGTAAACGTCTGATGGATCCTGCTGTCTAGCCCATGTGTTCTCAAGATGTGCTCAATGAATACGGAATTTGAGTCCGAAATAATGATCGCATCGCAGTCGTTCTGTTGTAACGCGTGCAGTAATTCAACCATGCCTGGTACGAAACTGATTTCTGACATACAATCCAAAATCTGTTGAGGACTCACTCCATGGCTGTGCAAGTATGAAAAAATTTCTCCCATATATTTCGTCCAGCCTTGCTTGCTGTATAAGGCTTTTATGGATGGAGGAATTTTCGAATCCGGTGCCAATTTCTGGACATATATATCACTGTTCTCATCAATCAGCGTGTGATCGAAATCAAAGGCCACCAAGACTTTCGGCTTCATTTGTCTAACAATATTTTTCTATGACCACAGTGAGATTTTGTGAAATTTTCAGGATGTACAAACCAACTCTGAAGGAAGAATGATTTTACTTTTTTTGAGCGAAAGGGCCTTGAAAGAAACGTGGTAGTAAGCAACGCAGAATGATAGAATTTATTTGCGTGTACTGAATACAATGTTAACACAGGGATAATTCGCTTCGTGATCATTGAAGGAGAACTGGTTTTAGTGTCGCATCAGCTGACTAGGAAAATACAAAAAAAGCTCCCAAATTCGACTGGTGCTACCATCTAGGGAGCGGAATGCAAGTTGTAAATTTTCACGCACATTTTTGTTTCTGTCCGCCTTCTGTCCTTACAGGAAAAAAAGTGGAACAAAAATGAAGTGAGGGAAAGGCCCCTATCAGAAGCATGGTATGAGTGTCTAGTGTCATTCACTCAGGCACAAATTCATGGGAAAAACGGCGGTTTTTGGTTCTACTAGGCGACTTTGACACTTTAGTACCGTGAACTTAGAATAGAAAACGTTCCTTTGCCTATTTTTTACCAGTACTATGTAGTAAAAGAAAAGGAAAGGTCCTAGCTCTTTTTCGCTGCGTACCGTGCGCTAAACTTGTAGCATAATTAGTGAGAACGATTAACCATTTCACACTTTAGGCTTGTGGGCTTCGGTGTCGAAATGGAAGAACCGAGGGAAAACGGCCAAACCACCGCGTCAAGGTCTCAACTGATAACGGTTTCACTATTTCCCCTTGTCTCCTCCCCTGGTCGCACTATTTTCCGCCTCGACGTTAAACTTGACCCTGCCATATCCTGGCTGGGGCACATTTTCGTGATTTTGTAGACTTTGACCTTCATACCGGACATTAAACCTGAGCGACCATTGCGATATCTCTCGCTTTCAATCGCCGTGGTGGTGTTCTTTAGTACTGAAGCTTTGTTTTGCATTTAAATTATGTAAAGCGTCCAGGTTGAAGACTGTTCCGTCCTTTTATGGTAAAAAGAAAGTTTCGCTCTTTTCAACGTAAAGAAATGTCCAGGAAACGAAGCACGGTTTAGATAATTCTGTAGAAGGAAAGGCGTTTAGCTTCCATTCTTCTCTATGCGATAAAAGAAGATTTTCTGTCATGTTTCGCCCTTCTTTGGAAACGCATCGGAATGCTTGTGCGACAATTGAACACTAGTTCTACCCTCAATTAAGTCTGGTAGGCGAAGTTCTACCATTTGTACAGACTACATTTTGCCGTTTTCATTGGACCATAGTACGTTACAGTACATACTATGTACTGTACTGTAACGTACTGTGGTCCTACATAGGTTGGTGAGGGGAGTCTAGGTTTACAGCTGTCTGTTACAAACTTAAAGAAAAAGCATAATAGGCAGGATGCTAATCCAGGTCTAGGCAACATGTTAACCGCTTCCTTCCCACTTCTTCATAGCAAACGAAAGGTAGGCAGGTCGATGTTTTTCTTGTCTGTTACGTGTGGGTTATTTCGAAACATTCGTCTTAGCGGTATTCCCTATGTTGCTTAACGGTCATCTCGTTTCTGGGAAGCTGCGTTGCAGTACCTGCTTGTACTAAGCTCCGTCCACTGGGGGTTGAGTTAGGTATTACACCGACGATATCAATACAGAAAGTTTGCTTAGCAGATTACACAAGAACGAGAAAAAGAACGAGTTTTCTGGGTTTGGTATTTTTATAGCCCACTGGTAAAAAAGGGAGATGCAAATTGTAGACTTGCGCGGGCAGTGCGTAAATAAATGTAGGCCTGCAAAACACTCAAGTAAGTTGTACATTTTTTCAATGCAAGATTAAGTAGTAATGCCATTGTTTAAGACCAAGAAATGCACTGTAGTAGAGGCAGTCCTGTTTTTTGTTATTATTTTTTTCTTTTTTAAAAAAAGTGACATCGTTTTATTTGTACATACGGCTCATTAAATAACTTGTATCTGTCGACTGTAGCAGACAATAGTCTTATCTGATGTCCATAAATATCGTATTGTTCTGGGCCTTAGAATCCGGGAAATCAGCAAGAGATTTAAGAAGGAAGCAAATAATTAACTTAGCGCTACTTACGTTTGTGTGTTTATGACAGATAGTCCTATTATGACCTGAATATATTATATAGCAAAACATTACGTCTTCAGTGTGAATAGGCCCTGAGTGCTATCGACCTTGGCTTCCGCAACATATTGAAAGAGAAAGGGGTGCCCACACGCGGGGTACACCGGATTTGTGTTTCCAAATACCGCAGACGTCTCTCAATGGCGGAGATGTCTTTTCAAGAATAGTAGTTGTTGAGTTTCTACATATCTGAATGTTTGTTAACTTCAGGGGCCGCTATCTTTCACTTTCTCAAGCGCCGCAGGTGTTGGAAAACAAATAATCGGTTTGGACGGCATATCGACGGAAGGCTTTTCATTCAGTCAGCTAGGGTAGTTGTAGCCTACGTGTGTGTTTCACTTTGCCCTCCCCATAGTGAAGTCGATTCTAATCGTGTCGCTTACTGCGAACGAAAAAGTCCACACAGGTGTTCCCGTAATAGCCGTTTTCCGATTGCCGAATTCAGCGCCACGTGGTGTATCTGTGTTTTACATGTGAAGGCCTCAGAGACTAGGTAAATCAAATAGTGTCTTTTTCTTCCATCCCGCGCGTAGACTTTCATCTGCTGCGTTTCTTTCATGCATAAGTGTCTAGAGTAAGTACAGTTACAGTCAGTACAAACGATCCTAGTGTTGTGAGATCCACATTTGGATCATTTGCAATTATTCTAGCGATGACTATGCTTCAATAAATAAAAAAGCAAAGTTAGAAACAGACCTTCAGGGATTTAACTCTAAAACGATTGTTATCGGTTTCTAGTCTTCCATCCGGAAATCTCCATCACTTATATACGGACATCCGACGCAGATGAATTCTTGATCTTTCTACTTTTATATAATTCTATCGTAGGCTTTCGCCTCTTGATATGAATTGGCGGTCGATGTGAAATCGTAGTAGTAGTCAAGTGGTTTGACACTTCTTTTTTAAATTTAGTTTACTTTATCGCGAAAATAGGCTAAACAATCCTTCAGCATTTCGAGGTCAAATATTTGTTTGCAGTCCATATACGACAGGGTTTTGCCATTCCTCGAAACTCGTGACCTAATTTAAATGTTGACAAATACTTTTCGATACTTCACGGGGATTCCCATTACACAAGAAAATTTCCATGGTGTTTCGCATGCGTTGCGAATATTTTTCTTTCGGATTTTTCTTCAGTTTTTCGTTTAATTAAATATCAGGTGCCAGTTTTTTTTCGAAATAACCAAAGTATGGTTGCGCGTATTGTCGGATTCCTTTATTTGGCAATCTTTTCTAAGTTGCTTGTAATAGTTTTATTTTCTTTTGTTACACTATCGAAGAATACAGTTGTATACTAAATTATACGTATAGATTTGCACTCAGCAGGAAAATGGAGGAGGAAGCCTTTGCTAAAAGTAACGGTCGGAGCTTACTGACTGGCTGTGAATGCATCTTATAATGTTTCTCTCAAATGCGACTTAAAGCAAGCTAATCAAGCATAGTTCGGAAGGTTTATGTTCTCTCCTCCTAATCTTTACCTGTCGGTCTTGTTTATTAGCCGAAAGGTTTATGGTAGCCTGCTTTCTTCTCCATGGGATTACTACGTCTTTAAAGAATTCCTTAACGGCTTATTCGCATTCCGCTTTATAGCAGTTTGCCCGTTCCCGTGCTGTCAACAGTTCGACGTATACATTACAACACTAAATGAGGATAATAAAAGTTAATGTTATCGTTATTCATTATCAAAAGAATTGAAGTCTCGTGCTTCCAAATTTGTCCTTTTACATCAAACTAATCACCCGATTAGTGGTTTTGAGCGTTGATTATTCCGACAACGGTCATTCACTTGGACAAGCGAAAAGCTTGTAAAACCTTATCATCTCAAACTTCTTTCAATGTGCCATGCATGTAGTCCAAGACTCTTTGTTGTATTACCAAAGCCGATTACTGTGTTCCTAGCTCACTTCTTCAGGTAAGACACCTTTTATTTGTTAATATCATAGTTTGATGACGGAATCAGATCACCTGCAGCTTTTTTTTAGAAAAAAACACATCAGGTGTTAATTTCCAAGGTTGGTCCATGGAGTGCAAAAAGACATGCATTAGCAAGTCATAAATGAGGAACACACACACAAAGCTTGTGGGCACCAAAGAAATAAAAATACGTAGATCAGAGCGTCCTGGGGAAAACACGTAGATCCGGGCGAGCGACACGAGGCTCCCGAGTCGCAAGTTGTCCGCTGAAGAAATCAATGGCCAGGGTTCAAGGTAACCTGTCTTGACAGACTTTGCTTCACCAAGAAAATGAAAAAAAAATGCAAGAAAAGGGACAAAAGCTCCAGCCAGTTTCTTTTTGTCTCCGATTCGGTAGTACGAGACGGCGGTGTATATCGCATGCGCATTTTCGCTCCGGTTCCAATTCTTGCGTCGCGCGCATCGCAAGCTGTTCCATCTATCAAGTCTAGGTTCTTTCCCTTGTGGAGCTTGTTTGCAGCTGTTCGCTTGCCTGTCCCTTCGCTTCCTGAGCCATTCTGGAGTACATGTTCCAGCGCTTGCCAGGTTTCGGTGTTCAGTATCCAATTTGCATCTGCTAGCTCAGCACACTGCCCTTGCATTTGTCCGTAGAGCGTCTAAGGGTCTGTGAAGTGGCAAGCTGTGCCTTCCCTCCCTTCAGTCTTGCAACAGAGCCGTCCTGGGTCGTCTCCGATAAGTGTCAGAACTGGGACAGTTTGAATGCGAGTGTTGTGTTTTAGTGGTCAGTTTCGGTTGCTCATGGAAAGGACACATCCTGCGAAACGTGGAAATCTTTGACAACCCCTGTCCGTGGCTGAAGCCCTAAGGTGGGTCTCCTTTAAAGCCTTACAGCCTACTCAACGGCCATTTTTTTAAAAGGAGACTTTTCAGTGGGATATGTCGGGTTACTTACCATCTCTAGCGCTGTCTAGAAAGGATAAATTGCAAACGGGGTGCTCATTCTGTAATAAATCGCACCCTTAGGAAAATTCACTTTTAACACAGCTAGCGTACGGTGGAGTGACCTCATTCTTCTTCTTGTAAAGACAACACGCGCAGATTCCTTGGTCTTGACCGACTTAAGTGATTTTGAAACCAAGTGCTGTTGTGCTTTATTTATGGTTTCTTTGTAACCGACTTACTTTCTCTCTTGTTAGAATCTAAGGTTTCCTTCACATTTTTTTATGCAAATGAGATTCCTGTTCCGTGTACGTGTTTCCATTTCATATCAGTGTTTGAAACCGAGAGTTCTCTTCGTTAGGCTGATAACTTCGATATGGACGCAGGCAATGCGTTCGAAGTGGAAGGCCGTTTTAGTCCGGTGGTGAGGTATAAAGAAATATTGTGGATGGAAGGGGAAAGTATGTCGGGATCTGGAAAAGGGTGTGGAGGGATTGACGAGGGCGAGATTTGGTTTAGGGTTGGTGGATCCGACCGTCATTTTATTGATCGGGCTAAGCGAACGGGAGCCGAAGACGTAGACCACACACTTCTCTAAACTTTAGATACTGCACACAGGTTCTATACAGTAGCCTACAGGGAACCTGAGAATACGGATGTGTAAGATAAAAAGTGCCATCAGTCCACGTGGTCGCAATGACATTTTTGTAACCTTGGGATATGCATCGTGGTTAAAGTTTGTTGTTGTTGCAGTTCCTATTAAACCATGGATGATGATTTACCGATCACGATCAACATGAAGTCGGCGGCAAAGTCAGGCGCTGAAGAAGCGCCAAAGGATCCTGGTTTGGCGGCCCCGAATTTACCGTCCTATTCCGAGAAGGATTTTGAAGGTAAGTTTAGAAGATTCTGATGACCTGTCAAATGTGTATAGCTAGCGTGACAAATAGGTCAAGTCCGTGTTAGGCGCGCTTGTAAAAGAATTTTATGAACGAAGTTAATGAATGACAAAATGTAATATTTCAAAGGTCGGTGATTAAAACAAGACAGCTACAGCAGAATAGCGAAAGGGTAGCACTTTCAATTTTGTTTTGTTAAAATCTTAAACTGCTGACAGAATCGACTCATTTGTGCGCGCAACATCACAATGTTTACAATTTGAGCCAACTTGAGAGTTTACCTACATGTGGAAACATTCTTCGACAATTCGAATGCTATTTGTAGCAAGAATTTCCTTCCCGGCGTCGTGTAAAGCATGCCTGGCGTCAGACGTTTATTTTTGAAGCATTTTGACCTTCGACGGCAAAGGAAGCTGCTTACGCTATTTCAATGGCGATTCCTGCGCTTGTATAGCCTTTACCTTTTGTTCTTCAATATGAATTACGAGCTAAAGTGTAAGGTTTTCTTACAGCGTAAAGCTACGGTGTAATTGTCCGTGCTGTAGCGGAAATACACATGATAAAGTTCACGTGATTGCGCAAAATCTAATCGAACATTTTGTCACATTTTTCGACAGTAAAGATTTGGAACACGATGTCTAGTGCATACCGTTGTAAATTTCTAGGAAACGTACCAATAAATTTGTCGCGTGTCACATTTCAATAATTTTCAATCATTTCAGATTTCAATCAAGAACCTTTAGCCAGTTTTTGGTGAAAAGTAATTCAAATCCATCCGTTAATGTCCGAATGGTCACCTGAAAAGTTTTGTGAATTTTCCCTTTTATGAGTACAAAACTCAATTTATGGTTTGAATTCTGTTTTCTCTTTAAGTGGCTTTGTGAACCTTTAGATATAACTTTTTAAAATTACTTTTCTTTGGAAAGTTTTCGAACTGGACTCGCTCGTCACAATTGCACTCGGAAGTTCTTTTCTAAAAAAAATCGAACAAGTCCAGGAGATGTGTGCAGTGAATCAAAATTTTTCCTACAAAATACTGAGTAGTTTTTGCAAAATAGAATGGATCAATTAACATTGTGATTCCCCGTTGCACCGTTACATGCAATTGCTAGCCGTAAAAAGGTATGTTCAAATTCTTTGCGTAATTATATTATTTACCTACGCGAAGTAGAAGGAAGCGAGGTAATTTGCGCACTCTAGACGTCTAGACTTGTCGAAAGGTGTGACCAAAGATCGTTTCCAGGAAAGCTCTTTAGCATGGGCTTGAACTAGTCCTCCTAAAGTGTAATTCGAGCATTAGGAATGCAAAATAAGTTTGACGTGTTTTCTCTGAGAGAAATTTCTGAGAACCACGAGCTTGACAATTTGTGTCTCGCAGGCCACCGAGCGCATACAATGTATGTAGGAGTCCATGTTCCGAACGTGAAGCGTCGTTCACATCATCGGCATCATCGCCGTCATCGCCATCACCACGAACGTGATATCGCCGAAGAAGACGACGATAACACGGAAGACTGCAACATCACACCTGCCCAACGTGTGCAGTTCATCTTGGGCGAAGAAGAGGACGACAATACCCACGAATCACACCCGCTCTTTTCTGAGATGGAAGAATTGTCCTACCAAGATGGAGAACCCGAATGGAACGAAACTGCCAGGTACTTGATGATACAAGAAAGGGCAGACAGTTAAGATTCTCGCTAAATATCACTTGAAATTTAAGCCAGATTGGCTACGTCCCGAGAATTGCTGTCTTAATCGCATTATGGTGTTATTTGATTTAGGTGGGTGAAATTTGAAGAGGATGTCGAAGAAGGTGGTGCTCGGTGGTCCAAACCGCACGTTGCCACACTGTCGCTACACTCTTTGTTTGAACTGCGAAGTCTGTTGCTAAATGGGACCGTTCTCTTGGATGCAGAAGCGACTTCCTTAGGACAAGTGGCTGATTTGGCTATCGATGCCATGCTGGCTTCTGGACATTTGCCCTTTGCTGCACGGGAAAGGGTAAATCCGTAGGGGATATTTAAAAACGCGTAGTAGCATGTTTCGCAGTGTTCTAATGGCTGTTTGTTCTTTTTCTTGCGCAGGTACGCGACGCCTTACTAAGACGCCATCGCCATTTGTATGAAAAAAACAAGGAGAACAGCGCAGCCAAGTTGCCCATCATTCGTTCCTTGGCGGACATAGGGCGAAATTACTCGGCTTCTCGTAGTAAGTGGCTACTTTCTTGTGGGCTTGCTGTCAGTCATCTCTTGCGTCTTTTCTTCTTACTTTCTTTGCCTTACTCTACTTCGGAATGGGCCTGTTTCTTGGGTTTACTAGCATTTACGCTCCTTTTTCTCTCTTATTTGCTCTTCGCTCATCTCATGGATTACATAAGTACCAAGTTTGGAGACTTCTGTACTTTAAAAGAAAGATTGTCGATTTCTTTTCATCTTTTCCCCACACTTTAATAATACCCTTGACGGGTACGTGTGAATTTCCAGTTCAGTTGCGAATTTCTCATTTAGTGAGCACTTTGCTTTTTATACCTCTCTTGTTGACTTTCTTTTCGTTCTTCATTTGGCGTCTGGAAGCACTCCTTTTTTTATTGCACCACGAGCGGCGGACACAGTAGCTGGACTTATTTTTACATCAAGTCCCATAATTAATGGCATCTCGATTGGATTCTTTTTGCCTTTTTGCTGCTTGTTATATAGTTCGAGTTGATTTTTTCATAATTTTGATGTACCTAAGATGGTGCGTATACCCAAGCGTTCCCTAATCCAGATTTTGACAAACGTTCCTTCTCCCGGAGCCCAAGTTCTGTTGTTACCTCCCAGCGTAATAACGGAAGTGAAGACGAGCCTGAACCCTCACCCAGCACCTCTCTGCTGGATAAGAGTGACCAAAAAGGTCCATATTTATCAGTCCCCACCACTTCATCCATACGAGGTACTTAGAAAACAAATCTCGACCACTCGTAAGCATCGCAAGGTCACAGAATTCAGTTTCATTGGGGTGAGACACTCTCCTCCGTGTAGCTGTATATAAAGCTATGCCGTTTTTGATAGTAGATTTTATATTTTAAGCTCTATATTGCCAAGATTTTGCTTGCTTCATGTTTGTTTCATCGGGTAAGCTACAAACTTAAAAAATTAGCTCGTCGCATGGCGTGTCTTAATTGCTTCGAGTATGCGTCGTTTTAGCCCCGTAAAAAACCGCCGCAGCTGTTTAAAAACTTTACCCCTTAGAAAGCGCCAAAATACTTTATACCAAACAAAAATTGGTTCTCAGGTTCTTTGACGGTGGGATTAAGCGACGAAAGGGTGGGACTCAATCGGCGAGAAAGTACATCATTCAGCTCGCAGCCCACCACGCCCGCGCAGCATTTGGAACCTCCTAAATTTGACCGGTTTCTATCCGTACCCGATTCTGGAAACTGGCATGGTAAATCAGGGAAATGAAGAGTGAGGAACGCAGCGAGCACGACTTAACCGTCACACTTTTCAGTGGTGTTGATTCAAACATGCTGCTTGGAAAGAAAATTAACCAATTGTGGCTGTTCGCCCGTATAGTTTTCTTCTGGAAGTTGTTGGTTTTTACCTATGACGTCGCATTAAGTCAACAACCGACCACCAACGTACTAACTGTATAATTTAGCTCTAGGTTTAATCAACAACTTATGCTTTTCGCCCGGGAGACTGCAAAAGCGAGCACGGTTTGCCCTAGTGAGGTTGAAGCACCACTGTGCGCTTGCTCGTGTAGGTGTTTCTCTTCTGTGTCCGTTTTGTTTATTTTGTTGAGCGTTAAAATGACATGTTTGGGTTGATTACGTTGATGTCGTCTTTTCGTATCTTACTGCATTCATACCTCATTGGAGCTTGTTCGCTAACTATTGCGTGGCTTGAGGTTTTGCTTTGGTTTTCTTTCTATTCTAATCGGCTTCCATCAACTGGTTGTGTGTCCGTTCTGACTGGATTACTTGAAGCAAAATTTTAACAAAAATCTCTCAGGTTCCCAGGCTCATGGCATGGCTAACAGCCCCAGCTCAGCTTCGATGTTACGCAATGCCAGCGGAACTGATTTAGAGAATGGGGGTATCCCTAAGGTATGTTTCAGGTTATTAATAACTACGAAGATTCATTCTTCCACTATTCTAGGGCAATACACCCTTTCTGAAAAAAATCCCACCAGGCTCGGAAGCCTCGAACGTTTTAGTGGGCGAAGTCGATTTCCTCGACAAACCCGTATCAGCTTTTATACGTTTATCCACCGCCACCGTGTTGGGAGATTTGACCGAAGTTCCCGTGCCAACGCGTTTTATTTTCTTACTCCTCGGCCCTGTTGTAAGTCTAGCAGTCCGGAGACTTTTTGACTAAAAAGGTGTTTTACGTAATGCCGGTAATTAGGGAGGCCAGTCCAGCTACCATGAAATCGGCAGAGCGGTTGCCACGCTTATGGCCGACGAAGTTTTCCACGAAGTCGCGTACCGCGCCAAAAGTCGCGATCACTTATTGGCTGGACTTGACGAATTCTTAGATGCCGTCACAGTTTTACCTCCTGGGGAATGGGATCCGAATATTCGTATTGAACCGCCAGCAGCTATTCCATCCCAAGTATGTCCGAAACTATTCAATCCCTATAGGAACAAAGTGCATCCCAACATTTTCTAATTGTCTACTGCGTTGTTTTCCTTTTCTGTTAGAATACTCGCAAATACCCAGAAGCTTTGAAGGAAGAAGTAGATGAAGAGGAAGAGGAAGCACGTATTCGCCAAAGCTCCGGATTGGTTCGATCAGGTCGCCTATTTGGCGGCTTAGTGGACGACATCAAACGCAAACTACCATGGTAGTTGCAATTTGCTTTCCTAGTTTTTTACAGTTGTTAGTAGCGTTTACTAATTTGTCTTTTCGACACTTAAGGTACTTGTCAGATTATAAAGACGCCATGTCGTTACAATGCGTAGCCGCCTTCACGTTTTTGTATTTTGCTTGTCTGACACCGCTAATTACGTTTGGCGGTCTGCTTAGCGACGCCACAGAAAATCGTCTGGGCACTATGGAGTCCCTATGCTCTGGATTTGTCTGCGGAGTTATTTATGGAATTTTTTCCGGTCAACCGCTCACTATTCTTGGATCCACTGGTCCTGTTCTGGTGTTCGAAACTATCCTTTACGCGTTCTGCAAGTAAGAACTTATAAACAATTGAAACGAGTTCTAGAATAAAATGTACAGCATCTTATACGATTCTATCAATTTTCTAGAAAAAATGGGCTTGACTACTTGGCCCTAAGGCTTTGGATCGGTGTTTGGATTGGAGTGATATTACTTTTACTCGTAGCGTACGATGCGTCAGCCTTCGTTTGTTACATTACCCGGTTCACGGAAGAAAATTTTGCTCTTCTGATTGCGACAATCTTCATATACAAAGTAAAGTGTCAGCCAACAATATTTTGTCGGAAAGATCCTCATTTGTCTTATATGCACCAGGCCATAGAAAAGCTTGTACACATTGGGCACAAATACCCCTTGGAACCTCCAATACCTGGGAATTGCTCTTGTAAAGCTTCCAACTTCAGTGCGTACGAAGAAGATATTAGTTGGTCATCGGTACCTGTAGCTGAGTGCATCCCTGTGAGAAAGAACAAAAGCCATTGTTTCGGAAATATGGGGTTATTATCATGTTATCTAGATTTACAATGGCACTTTGGATGGAATTGACTGCATCCCGGAACCCTGGTACCCGAACGTCTTCCTCATGTCAGTTATGCTCTGCTTTGGGACTTTCCTTATGTGCGTCACCTTGAAGAACATAAGAAATTCCAACTTCTTTCCCAGCAGAGTAAATTTTTTTCTTCTTAAAACCATATAAACTTTGTCTGACAGTGACTTTTTTCTGTAGGTACGTTCAACCATTAGCGATTTCGGCGTGTTCTTGGCCATTTGTTCCATGGCAGGGCTAGACGTATGGTCTGGAGTACATACTCCTAAGCTTGACGTATGATGCAAACCCTATTCTGCTCTCTAATCCTAGCAGATCCTAATTTATTTCTCTTCCATAGGTCCCCGCGGAATTCAAACCAACTTGGGAAGGCCGCGGTTGGTTCATCGCTCCATTTACGAATCCCTGGTGGACCATTCCGGCCGCTATTGCGCCGGCTTTACTGGCCACTATTCTCATCTTTATGGATCAGCAAATCACTGCCGTCATTGTCAATCGCCGGGAAAACAAACTCAACGTAATTTATTTGGTTTACCCACTCTCACAGCCATGTAATAATTATTTGTGTGCGTGTGTATGTTTCCCCCTACAGAAAGGTTGCGGGTATCATCTGGATCTATTCGTGCTAGCCATCCTCATTTTAGTTAATTCGTTCTTGGGTTTGCCGTGGTTCGTGGCAGCTACGGTGCTTTCCATTAATCATGTCAACGCATTAAAGTTGCAGACGGAAACGTCAGCTCCTGGCGAACGACCCCAGTTTTTGGGTGTTCGGTAAGTATTCGCAGCCTGCTTACCACCTTTTTTCTTATAAAAGTAATTTGTATGCTTATGTTTCTTTTTTACTATTTCCAGAGAACAGCGTGTGACTCATGTACTGATTTTCCTCATGGTGGGGTTGTCCGTTTTCATGACACCGGTGTTAACTTACATCCCTATGCCTGTTCTTTACGGGGTATTCTTGTACATGGGATGTTCCCCTCTAAGCGATATGCAATTTTGCGATCGGTTACTCATTATGTTTATGCCCACCAAGTACCAGCCTGATCATTCATATTTACGCAAGGTAAATTGAACGTTCTGTTTAATTAAAGAATTTTCCTTTCTATTATCGATTTTAATAGGTCCCTTTGCGTCGTGTACACTTATTTACATTCATCCAGTTTCTTTGCTTTGTGACATTGTGGGTTGTGAAGACGATTGATGCCATTTCAATAGCGTTCCCCCTTATGGTATGTTGACTCAGCTGGCATTTGCTGCGTTACGGAACAGTCCCGTTGTTGACTTCGCTGTAAAGCGTTCATATTTTTTTCTCTGTAATTTTATTGTTCATTAGTCTTTCTTAGCAGTCTACCTTAATCTAAACTGCTTTTTTTTACCATGACGCACTTTCTATGGCATAAAATATGCATCCAACATATATAAACGTAACCTCGGCGGTATTTTTGTCAGGCTTAAGATAGATACTCGTGAACAGGAAGTTTCGTAACATATGCAATGCCTGTGTTGTCTGTTCTGTCCAAAGTTTGAACTAATTTTCTTTATAGCTTGTAGTCATGATTGGCGTTCGAAAGTCACTGGACTATGCTTTCACTCAGTACGAACTAAAAGCCTTAGATGATTTGATGCCGGAAAAGACTAGCAAGAAGCCTGAATCCGAAAGTGACGAAGAAGTATGATTGTTACTTGGTTGCTTTTTGTGTCTTTTGTTTTATTTCTGACTCTTCACTTATTTTTTTTAGGCCGCTGGAGCTATCGGAATGAAACCATTGGATGTCGACGGCAAAAACATTCAAATCCAGCTTCCAAATGGCAACATCATGAATATTCCTGTGGATGCTAGTAAATCTTTCAACATTTCACAAGAAGTGAATCGGAGTGGCGTGTGGAAGACCGTAAACAGCAATGTAAAACTCAATTCCATGGGAGACTCCAAACCTACTTGTTTAAAAAATCGACGCAGCTCACCATAAGCTAGAGAACATATTTTTCGAATGGACGTTGCATCTTGGCAACTCACTGTGTGTAGACTATTTTTCCAAAACTAAAACCTTGCAAGAATGCTGGGTCATATAGTGAGATTCGTATAATTTCAAAGGACATGTATTACTGCGGGGTTAAGACTCCCGAATATGTGTATAAGTACTACTAAGCAAACCGTTGAACCATCGTGAAGGAAAAATAATCAGAATCTAAACATGGTAATATTTTGCAAAAATTCATGTAATAGGGTAAGTCAATCGTGCTCAATGCAATAACTTTGTCCATGACGGATTTTTACGACCCACTCATCTACAGCTGCTTTTATCGTTTCTTATTTTTTTATTCCTGTTTTGCGTCACCTCCTTCCCATTGTGGATTAATTTAACTAATCGTGAAAGCTCTTAAACGGTGTGACTTGTTCGTAAAGAAGGACACCGTGTCATTATTTACCCCTTTTTGTTTCGAGCCAAAGATGCAGTGTGATTGATACTTGACGTTTAATGTTATTCAGGCAACGAAACGGATAAATTTGTGGTTGTCAGCCTCATGTATTCTTAAGCAGTACATGGATATATAGCCCAAGGGATATTAGCTGCCTTGTAACAAGCCAAAGGTTGTAGTCCCAATAACACGCTTTACGTGTGTTGCTCGAGTGACGGTTCAAGTGAATACGAGCCTTAGATGAATCCTGCCTGTTGTACTCTGTTAGTAAACGGCCACTTGAAATCTAAAAGTGTCATTGTTTCCTATTTTGACGCGTGGTAAACAGATAACTCGCTTTTATGTGCGCAGCGTGTGTTTTTAACAGTTCCGCACAAGGGAGACGTATCTTTTAAAAAAAATCGTCCCAAAGTCTACACGAAAACGTCCCACTAGAACGGCATAGAACGAATTTCGCATGGACGTATTTTGAACAAACCGTGACCTGCCTGTCTCTCCAAGTCAATGTCATTTGCTTCAGCCAATAGTTCAGAAATGGTAGGCTTTGGATTTTCTTCCCTTTATTCTTGTTTCTTTGTATTAGATTAGTTAACCAGAACGCTTTACTTTGTGTTTTATAATATGAATATTTGATCGACTTTTTTTTTTAGGTCACCTCATACCATTTCTCTTTTGTACACTGACTGTATAGGAAATTGACTAAGATTTTGCAGTATTTACTGATCATTTAAAAAGAAACAAAATTGACGAACTTTTTGGAAAAGAAAAATTTATCTTGGTGGTTGTTTAGTACTTTACTAAGCAAGACTTCACATCGGAGAAATGTTTGGAAAAACATTAAACGGTAGTTGCAAAATCATCAATGCAAGTTTTCCACGTACTCCCTCACAAAGTAGGGGTATGCAATATCCTTAAGTAGCGTGAACAAAGTTCGTGACTATTAGGTTGAATTTATTCACAACTAGAACCCGTACTGAAAAGAAGACGACGCTAATCCGCCACCCCACTCTTTGATAAAATCTACTGCATCTTGAATATCGGAATCCGGTTGGCCCTTAACCGCTAGAAGCAAAGCATTCCAATCTTGTCGATTTGCTACTATTTGCGACTTCTGGAACGCTACCGAATCTCTTAACACCGGATAGCCTGTTACTGCACAAGCCAATGCATAAGTACTTCCGCCTTTAAGACAAGCTTCGTATATTCCACGTTCATCAAGGGGTAAAGTCTAGAACAAAAAATGAGGTTTTCGCACGTACTACTACAACATTGTACTTGTTCAATTCTTTGATCCAGCGATACGGCTAATACCCATTCCTTTGCTTCTTCTCTGTCTCGTTCGCTAACCATCGGTTGCTTCGGCAAGTACAGTGTATCGAAGGGTATGTCTGTTTCTGAGAAATCCGTATTGTCTAATGCGTCTATACCTGACCCGTCTTCTATGGCATCCGCCAAATCCAGAAATCTATTGAGCAGTACGAAAGCCAGTGCCTCTTTGCCAGCCTCCTTATTAGCCAAAATATAAGAAATCTGTCTTTGTCTAAAAATTGACATACAGTACCTTCGAGTTAACCCCAGCTTCGTAAAAGGCCCTGTCAGCGGGAATAACATCAGCGTATCGCAGCAAAGACACCGCGATTTTCGCCCGCATTTCAGATAAATCTTTATGGTTAATACAAGCTAACAGTGTGCTATATAAGTGCGATATCCATAGGAACCTTGCAAACTCTTCATACTCCGCCGATTCTTTTCCACTGTTTTCCATTTCTGTCGTCTGTCAATAGATTTAGTATGCATCTAAAAAAGTCTACTTCACGCTTATCTTTACCACTTGAAGTAGAATCGTTCGGAAAGCTGACCAGCTAGAAAAATCATTCGCCTTCGACTTTGGATTATGAAGAAGCTCTTCAGCAAAGTGCCTGTATATGTTGTAGTTCTGTGGATTGGCAGGCGCTCCGTATTGCAGGAATACTTTCAAAGCTACATCTGACTTTTTCTCCTAAATTTTGGTGAAACTATATGTGCATACCATACAGCTGAGTCTAACCTCACCTTAATTAGATGCGTAGCATAAAGAGCAGCATACTTCTGTAAAAGCGCTGGACCATGCGCTTGAGCTTTCTCTAGGCATTTCTGCCACTCTCCTTGTTTAGCCAACAGATCTAAGCCGCTTCCCAAGTCGACTTCCGCTAACTGTTCGGCCTGTCCAGACTGTTTTAGCCACGCCATGTAAGCGGCTTCCACCCGGCTTTCCAGCCTAACAGACACTTTACTTTTGAGAAAATCAAAGGTACACACTTCTTACGATGGCTCTAATTCCTGGGCAATTTTGCGAGCTTTGTTCCATTCTTCTCCTTCAATTAGAGCCTCAACGGCTTCTTGGACAGCGTCTACACTCAGGAAAAGCTGAGCTGCAACTGAATGCTTTTTCCATTCCTTCATTTGGGTTGCTGCAGCGTGTATATAACCGTAAGCCTTTTCTTCGTCAAGAAACTTTAGCGCGAGCTCAGTAGCCTTGATCCATATATTCGCAAGCTTAGTAAGATCGCCCGCGACAGTAGGTGTGACCTGTAGAGAAGCCAAACTGATTATCAACCTGTACATTCTTCAGATTAAGAAACCTTAAAGTAGCAATCAATCGCCCGGGCGTACTCTCCGTCTTCTTCCCAATGCCTTGCTTGCATCAGCACACCTCCTGTCGTCGCAGCGTCAACTCGGCGGCTACTGGAGGCGGAAGCTCGGTCATACTCGTCTTGTAAGGAGGAGAGTTTGTGTGGCAGGTATTCCTTGCAGATTCTAAATGCATCCGACCATAAACCAGCCTCCTGTATGATCATATCGTTCAGTTATATCTAAACAAGGAACATG
Organism: Triops cancriformis; assembly: GCA_020615345.1. NCBI lineage: Eukaryota > Metazoa > Arthropoda > Branchiopoda > Notostraca > Triopsidae > Triops > Triops cancriformis. The sequence goes on along the minus strand of JAHZNP010000479.1, from coordinate 31,002 downwards.
CCATAAAATTGAAAGAAACCTTGTATCCTTTTATCACAAATTCAGGTTTCTGAATGCGCAGTAACAACGCCTCAAAAAGTGGGTAATCCTTGCTATCAAAGGCCGCCTTAGCTTGGCTCAGTAGAACTTCAGGCAAGGCTTCTCGATCGTGAGCCTCAGCTACGCGGGTTGCCGATACCCAGTCGCTTTCATGCAGGTACCTAGAAATAGCGACATCTAGTACAAGACGCTGTCTAGCTATACGAGTTTACATGTGGACAGCTTCACGAGTTTTGCCGGCCGCTACGAAGGCTTCTTCGGCCTCTTGAAATTGACCTTTTTCTTCTAAATGCAAAGCTTTACGGTAATGGATGTCCGGTAGTTTGTCCATAGCTCCCAGTCTCGCCAATTCGTAAGCGAAATCAAACTATAAAGAATAACGTAGAAGTTATTTCAATTGCTATACTTCTGTACTTGGCCAGCGTCGCAGGAGTACTCAATGCATTCTTTCAAAATGCCGTATCTAATCAGCAATTTGGCACCAAGTTCACCCCCTAAGGTTTGCGCCCACAGGAAAGCTACTTGTTTAGAAGCTTGGTCTCCTCCCTTACTGCAAGCTACCTGTATAATTTATTGCTGATTAGCGCCTTTATTTCAGTAGGAACTTTAGGAAATTCATACGCGATATGCTTCTTCCCAGTTCCCACTAACTCGATGCATGTGAACAGCCGATTTCCAGTCACCTGCCTGTAGAAAATGATGTTCGGCAGCGCGAAAGTTTTTCTCTTGTTCAAGTTGTTTGGCCAAGTCTTTGTGGACGACATTAAGTATTTCAGGTTTCTGCTCGCTGACAAGCTTCACCAACTAAGAAAATCGGTATAAATATAGATGGTGTCGAAGCGAAACAAAAAAGCTTATTGTTTACCTGGTCATATTGCTGGTTTTTCCGATACATGGCGATAGCCATGTCCGGTTCGCCTATAGTGACAAAAACTTTTTCAGCTTCTTTCAACTTTCCTTTCTCTTCGAGTTTTCTTCCTTGTTCGAGGAACATTAGCTTCACTTCAGCAGGCGTCAAGTATTTCTTGCCCAAATCAAACGCTTTTTTCCACTGCCCTAAAATGGAGAATCTAAGCCCATGGCCTTTCGTTTAACGTATGCATACCTGCTTTGTTATACATTGCAATCGCTTCTTTAAACATGTTAGCTTTTAAGTAAAAGCTTTCAGCCCGTTCGTATTTACCCACACTGGCAAAATGCTGCCCGAGAGTCTGGCAGTAGTTAGGCATCAGTGTGTCATCACCCAATACCTATAGGTTTACACACAAAAGAAAAAAAAAGATAACCAATGCAAGTTTTATAAAGCTAAAATTTACCGGTAGTATTTCCGCAGCTTTCTCCCATTGCCTTGCTTGTACTGCAGCTTCAAGAGCTTTTTTGGTTTTCCCAGCTTCGATGTAGTGCCCTATTGCCGCTTCCGATTGTTTAATAGAATGCAAGTGATCGCCCCAAGCTTCCTCCAGAGTAATTACCTCTGTTGATCATGTTTTCATTAGTTTTGCCGATCTTAAGATTGGACAGAATCTTTTACCCCCCGGAAATGCTTGTCTTGCCAATTCCAATGCTCGCACGTAAACGTGACCCTTTTTGTAGCAGTCCAATGCCTGTTCAGGTTGCCCTAACCTGTGATAAACGTCTCCTGCTTGCTCCTGGAAACCAGACCTCGTTAAAGCACCAATAACTCGCTGAACTACGTCCGTGTTATGCAGTAAGTCTTCTGTCTCCATTACTAACCTAGAGAGACGTAAGCGAAAATTATACTCCTGCCGACAGAACTTACGGCTAGCAATGAAGTTCGACATACTTTGCAGCTTTGCAAGGTAGACCTGCTTTGAGGTACAGAGCCAAAGCAGCTTGGACATTTCCTTCTCTTATTTTCAAATCCGCGGCTTTGTCGTCTTGGAACGTCTCTTGCAACCATCGTAAATATTCTTCCTTCAAGTCTTGTGCGTCGTGAACACCATACGTACTTTGCAGTCTCATAGCTTAGAAAATATAACGAAAAATTGAACGTGACTTTCAAATGTATTTGTGAAAATATCTGTTACCGTCCTCCCACTTGTGCAACATCTTGTACATCTGCAAAGCGTCTTCAATTTGACCCTCTTCTACGTAAATACGTTCAGCAGCTTTCAAGTCGTTATTACAAATTGACAATCTAGCCCAAGTTGCGGGCATTTTGGTTCCATCTCCACCTAAGACGAATTATGGTCAATTTTGCACAATTAGCTACACGATCTCAATGCCACGCTTATGTGACACTGTCTCTTAACCCAGGGCAGTCACCAGGATTCGGTTCAGAGTTGGGTGTACGCAATTTTTGAAATGTTTGGGAATTCTCTTACGTTCGCAATTATAAAACAAAAATATCGGGGAAGGGGGCACTCTACCCCTTTCCCTGGTACGGCGTTTCTCTTACCAGTTTTGCTAGTCAAGTCTTCGGCAATGTTGAGAGTCTCGCGAATATATCTCGTCTTCGCTACATCGCCTATGGCTGCGTAGCAGCGTTCGGCAATGCGAAGTTCTTGGTTTTGCCAAGCTAGCTGTGCTAAGTTCTGCCACAGTGCTCGCGCCTCAACGGTTCCTTCTAGGTTTTCCAAGTAGTTCAACGCTCGTAGCAAGTCACCGTCCTCGATTGCCGTTCCAAATTCTATTAACTGGTCGTCCAGGGCAACATCTGTAATGAAGTCCCCGTCTTGGATTCGGACCTGTTCATATATAGTTGGAAACTACTTACAAGATAAAAAAACTTTGATGATTACTTCAGTTTTGCCAGCAGTGCGAACAAGATCGATTACATCACCGCGTATATCTACCAACGTGACTTGTTCGGGTGATTCCACATTGTACCAAATGCAGAGGTGAATCGCATTCTGTGCCACTATAACATCACTTCCAGGAACCCACTGAGACGAAATCATTAAACTAAGTTGCTTCCCTTCATTCGAGAGAAATTTACGTACTTGAACGAAATTGCAAGATCCTAGCAGTGAAACTTTCGTCGAACTATTCACGTCCATTAAGAACAGACGGGCGCGCTGGTCCCTGAAAAGTAATTTCTTACCGGTTTCGTTCAGTTCTAGCCAATCGATCTTAGAATCGTGCCCAATTTGCCCCAGCACTCTTCCGGTAATTAAGTCACCTTACAATACAAAGCGTCAGACAATGCGTTCATTCAAACCGAGTGACTTTTGCTTACTTATGCAAATTGTTTTAAGGTCCAAGAGGAAGGCTAGCATTTTGACTTCCTCAGATCCTCGCCAGCGTCGGTCATTAATTCGAACGCTGATTAAATGCGGATTCATGTATTCCATTCTAATAAGGAAAAATATTTTTTAAATTAAAAAACACAAATTAAAGTTTTAGTTAAGGTAACGTACCTAATTCGATCTAGTATTTTATCTACACCGTATTCGATAAGTGTCAGCTCACCGTTCATGAAAATCATACACACATTAGGATTGTCGAAATAGAATTTTTCTTTCGATTTCTTTTCCGCACTCGTACGCAAATTATCGTTTTCCCACGGCACTTCGCTACATGCCGTATTTTCTAAATCGGCAACCAATAACGAATGGGCTGTTCGAGCGACGGCGTATCGATCTCCGCCCATTATGCGAACTTGGAAAATCTCAAGGCCGGGTTTGGTACGTAAAACCATTCCTGAACCTCCAGTTTTGTTCTTGATGACGACTTGGCTTGCAGATATGTGCACGATTTCGAGTCTCCCGTTCCAAATAGAACGTTTGAGAACGCACTCGAAGGTCTCTACACCCCCGCATAGATTTCCACAAGTTATGTGCAAGCCATCGGGACTCCATGACAAAGCTGTCACGGTATACAAATATGGAATTTCCTTGACTATTTGCTCTTCCCACAGTCGTTTGGAAACGGAGTATATAAACACCCTTATCCTGCACCAACCAAGCGTTAGTTACCCATTATTAGAGGAGGTGTGGAACAATTTGGACGCAGGGCAATTCGAAAAAATAGAAGGACTAATAAACTTTGTATATCTTGGCGCTTCGACTCATCGGGAAACATTACAAACTGCCCACCAAATGAAAATCGTTGGAAACGGATAGGGTTATATGAAAAATTAACTAATTCTGATTCGCTGTTTTCCTTATATGAAAGGGGGTCTGTCGTTTCCATTGTTACTTTAAACGCAACAATATTACTTTTTTGTTAAAATAGACTTTTAAGTAAAATATACATTTCAGATCAATGCGCTAAATTTTAGCAGCAAGTTCGACAGCTGCCACGAACGCGCTCGCGTATTTGCGAGCGATGAGCGCGATGACTCGTTTCACGATTTTGCGGGCGCAGAAGAAGTGAGCGCAAACTTAATGGTAACAAGACTTTGCGGGTGGGCAAGACTAGAATAGATTACGTAATAATTTTTTTTACCTCCCCTCTCGTAAAAAAAGATTTAAAAAAACGATCGCAACCCTTTCTTAAAACAGCCGGCGGAGGAGAGCGATTAGAAGATTTTTAATAAAGATTGAACTTATCTCTGAAAATTTTAAAGTATTGATAGATATTTCCAATTTTTCATTCAAGAAAAATAAGGAATTTATATTTATTAATGTAATTTATTAGTCTTGATACAATTAGCAAAGCATGAATAATTACGTTACTGTAATCCATAAAATTATTCATACGAATTGTTTCATAGGAATAAAATATCGATTTACTAGCTCCTTATAAGAACCCATGTCCTGTCTGTCCGTCTGCAGGGACAAGTTCGACAAAATTAGGAGCACGTAGTTTTAATGATCACTTACTACTACTTTTTTATTCTCCAAGCATACGTATAGCTAGCCTGGCAGTCAGCACAACTATAACATAACGAATATAATTTCGAACTATAGTTTAATTTTTATATATTGACTGCGAAATGAAAGATCGCTACGAGTCCAAATTGCCCACCTCATTTACCTAGTTACTTGATCGCTTACCTATTAAACGACCCTATCGCGACTGACTGACCATCCGGGCTCACAGCCGCTGCAGTGAATTCATGCTCATCTTCAAGACGAGAGAAATCCAACTGTTGCATTTGACGACCTTCTGGCGAGTACACCGACATCTTTTTGTCGCACCCGGCTGCTATAATATGGTTAGCAGTCCAGGCTAAAGCGCACGGCGCTACGCTGTGGACTGCAACTTTTCCTTGGGGTTGACTTGCGCCATCATTTGTCACGTAGAAACGCACTATGGTTCCATCCGTATGACCTGATATGATTCCAGTCCCCTTCTGGCTAATACGAATAAATTTAAAACGATCAAATTAATAAAAACAGACTAGGTATAATCAACGAATACAATGGCACGTTCGCTCGTTTGCTACGTTTGTTTAGTTAAGCTCTTACTTCACGGCGAGGGTCTCCACACACGAGTCAGTCACATAGAGAGTGTTCGATTTGTTTGTCTTCAAATGTGCAACACGAACTTTCCCATCTGCAAGACCGATGACTAGATTACCTTGCACGGGCCACGCCACACAAGTGACAGCAGATTGTTGGACGAATTTGTTGCAGATAACTTTTTTATCCCCCCTACGTCGAATAGCATGCCATTAATTATCGCTTGACACACTCCCAATATTCATAACTAGTCTTACCAATCATCTCCAATTTTGTACACAAACACAATATTGTCTGTTTGCCCCACAGCAAGCTTGGCCGAATCAGGAGAAAAGGCTAACCCTTTGACGACGTAATTCTTCTTCCCGTACTGGTAATTAGCGGTTCGATTAAACCACTCGTAAAAGAAAGACAAGTGTACTTACAGCGGAATCCGCTGGTTTGGTAGAAAATTTGTCGCGTTTTTCTCCAGTGTCGTCGAACAAGATTACAACTCTATCGACAGTGCTCACCGCTAACTTCAAACTATTTGGAGACCAGGCTGTGGCCGTCACTTTTGCGGCACCGTCCTTGTTTAAAACACCCGATGCGTTTTCAGCAAAAATGTTGAATTATTGTAGCAATTCAACTTACCTGGTAGGGTAATATAGTTCGTAAGTGTCTAAGCTGCATTTTGGAATCCTCTCCGATTGCTCGTACGGTTGCAGGTTCCTAATGTTATGTCTCGCGTTGCTAGGCTCCTCTCATTTACGATTCGGAGCTGCGCGGTTGAAATGGGGAGACCCCATACACGCTTTCTAGTCTTTGTTTTGGCCGCTAGAGTTCTCTATCATGCGTAGACACGTCAGCTCTCCTGTTTCGTCGTTGTGTGGCGGTCGTGCTGGCTATAGTACGCTTGCTGTAGTACATTGAACCGTTACTCTCCGAGAGATTGGATTGAAATCATGGTTAGTAGAAGTTAAAATATTTGTAATGCGGAAGTCTAGCCATAATTGTAAATTTGAAGTGTTAACCAGCGCATAATTTAGTGTGGCTTCCTCGTGTTACTTAAGTTTTTCTGTTTTGAGCCCAGTAGAAGATAATATTAAGTTGCGAATAGGCACCAGCTGCACAACCAATTTCCTACGTTAATCGTAGACAAAACCGTTAGTCATATACATATGACTGATACCATATCGTACTTAAGGTGTTCTAACTATTTTCTATTGCTATAGCCTGCTTCTCCAAGTTCAACAAATGTTGGAGCTGGTAGCCGCTCCCCAGGAAAGGCTATGGCTCCTAGAGCCGGCAGTGGAAGCACCGTCCGACAAAGGTTTGCTAGTACTTCAAAGTTTCTTCTACAGATTTGTTGATATCATTCTGCTTTGACTAGGAAAACGACAAGCAGTGCCACAACTACTACCAGAAGCCGAGCTGGAGGTACCAGCAGTGGAGGCATGTGGAAATTCTACACTGACGATTCCCCTGGCGTTAAAGTGTAAGTTTGCAGTACTGTCAGCGAAATTAAACTTCATGCACTAAAATACTTCCATTTTCAGAGGCCCGGTTCCAGTTTTGGTTATGTCGTTGTTGTTCATTGCCTCCGTGTTCCTACTTCACATTTGGGGCAAATACACCAGAGCATAGACGACTAAAACGATGCGGGGAAATTCCTTGGCCTTTCCAACCATTCCAAGGGAAGATTATTCTTACGTTTAACTTAAAAACTACAGACAGTTTGCAATTTTTGGGGAAAGGGTATCCAAAGAAAAGGGATGTTACAAAGAATGGCGTAAATCTTTTATGGTTTTGAGAAGGGGTTTTACCCATGAATAAAACCGTTTCTTCTATAAAAACAAGAAAACGTCTTACTTCTTTCAATGCAAACTATAGTGTATTTCAAGTCAACTGTCGAGTGCGAAGCGTTTGAAATTTCTTCATCCAATAGCGATGACAACAAAGGTGGTCCCAGTAAGCCCCAATAAATCTTCGGCGACTTACACCAGTACAAGTACATAGGTATTTACAACCACACATTTATCAAGGGTCAAATGTTATATTTTTTTTAAAAAAAACTATGAAACCCCAACTTTAAATCAGAAACTAATATCCCACAAATAGTTCGACAAGGCCCGTCTTTACTACTGTATACACTTTGCCGTGTCTGTATGAAACCCCAATTTTTAAAGACTCCGTTATTCCTCAACCGTGTCACACCACCCTTGTTTTTCCCCAAGCGTCATCTTTTCTACAGAGCCAGTCAACGCGTTCAGGTTGTTACTACGGTTCTTCTTTTATGACATAAATCATACTCTGGACCGTACCGTCATCTTCCTGAGCTGTGTATTCCTCGACGTACTCCGCTTCAATTACTGCTTCACCTTCTTCATCTTCTCCATTGTCCTGTTTGCCTCCGTCTTCTGCTATCTGATATTCCTCAGCGTACTCCATGGTCGTTTCCACCTCCCCTCCGTCTTCATGCTCTTGGGCATCTTCTATGCCGTTCACGACCGTTTCGAGTGTTGCGCTTATCGAATTTGAATCCTGCAACCGAACAATAGTTTAAATTATGACCACTTTGTAAGTTTAAAATATGGCAACATTCTTGCCACATTACCTTTTGATGTGTCTTGATGTGTTTCGACAAGTGATCGCTTCTCATGAAACGCTTACTACACTCAGGACACTGGAAGCGTTTTTCTCCTGTATGGGTCCGCTTGTGACGCTAAATTACATGTTTGGTTAGCATCGAAAACGTTTGATTTACCTGTTAAGATCAACCACTAACCTGCAATTCGTCAGAGCGAGTGAAACGCTTGCCACAAAAATACCAGGTACACACAAAAGGCCTTTCTCCAGTATGCCATCTTAAATGAGCTCTCAAATGCGAAGTTTTGCCATAAACTTTGCCACAGCCTTGCACATGGCAAACATGAATTTTACGCTTGCTATCACCACTCGTCACCCTACTATGAAAAAAATAAGAAGATTTTTAAAACATTAAATAGCAAGACAAGACCCTTTATAGGGGCGACAGAAATCATAGGAGAATGAATAGCAATGACGTACTTGCCGTCTCCGTCCTTACAATTGGGGCAGCTACAAGCCACTCGCCGGACACGCGGCTTTCCACCATTAGCGCTGTTGTTGGTATCCGTAGGCGACGTCGTTCCTTCGCTGACGATAACACTGTACGTGCCATCAGGATTAGCAGCCGTGTTGATAGAGTTTGTTTGAGCTCCCTGGGCAGGTGCCGTGACTACTTGCCATTTATTGGGGTCATTGGGATCCTGTTGTAGTTGTCCTGCCAAGGCGGATGCAGCTATTGTTAAGAAGAAAAAGTCAACAAAAAACATTCCATGGTAAAACTCCAATCAGATTCTATCCATAACAGCAAGAGATAGTGTCTTACGAATGATATGTGTGCCAGGTGGCAAAAGTTGTTGCAAATTAGCTAAGGAAGATTGCTGACCCGTTAAGGCAGAGGCTGGAATCACCTGTACATTTCCTAAGCCGGGGATGTTTTGGATGGGATAAGCCTAATTTACACAAGAAAGATAGTGAAAATACTCAAACTGTGACTGCATAGGCAACGTACTTGAGACAAGTTGGTAAGATTTCCAGAAGGAATCATCGTGACCTGGCCACCGGCATTTCCTAAACCTGGTGTAATTGTATATGTCAGGGCTTCATATTCACAATCTCAAACTATTTTTTTTTTACCAGCAATAGTAAACTGTTGCGGGACGCTCTGGACAACTTGAGTCCCCGCCGATGACGTATTTACGGTTATAGTGGTTTCATTCGCGTTTTGGTTACTATCGGTGGTAACCGATTGAGCTGCCTATATAAAGAAATTGTACACATTTCAGTCAAAACGGTCTTGACCAACGTCTTGTGTGCCAACTCTTCCAGACGTACTTCAGCTTTTGCACTAAAAAGGAATACCTGAGTAGTGGTAGCTGTGGTGTTTGTTGTCACAGATGACACTGTGTTAGGTTGGTTCTGGCTTTGCTGATTTGAATTCAATACGTTTCCCAAAGAACCCAATGACGACAGTTGAACTGTCTGGATCTGCCCTCCGGGTGTGATAATTTGCGCCAGCTGCTGGGTAGAGACTTGCTGTTAAGGGACCGTACAAGTTCAGAGATGGCAGAACATTGTAACATTTTCGATATTCTGAAAAGTTGCTGTAATATTTACCTGTGTTACTTGGGGGACCACTTGCATTTGCGTGCCTTGCATAACCATTTGTACAGGTATCTGAATGGTTTGGTAGACGGTTTGACCGTTTGAGGAAACGGGGACTTGTACCGATAACGTCGTTTGCTGCTGGACTGGGAATTGCAGTACTTGTGGACTGGTACGAATAGCCACGTTCTGACTCCCTATTTATTGCACCAATTTGAGATCAATTCCACAGGACCAGCAATGAAGTAACTTACCCATGCTTTGTAGACTAAATCCTTGCGGCAACTGGACGCTTGTATTCGCGTTCGTGCCACCAGGCGAACGAATAATTTGGCCGGTATTTAACATGGTTTGATTATTGCTTATCTGCAGCGTCTGCTGTCCGTTATTTCCGGCCGGAATAAAAATGGCCTCTTGCCCATCGATGGTCACCGTTTGCAAAGTCGGCATTGCGACACTATATACGTTGCCGCCGCTTGTGGATACAAGTTGAGAAGAACCGGACTACAACAGAAGAAAAAAGACAACAGTGATTATAATACATCATCCACGACATTATCAAATGTTAATACAATAATAATCCAATTTGCCCTTGCTGGGCTAAATATTTTACTTGAACGTATTGTCCCTGTACGTTCTGCAAGGGCACAAGTGGCGGAGGGTTAGGTCCAGAAGCAGAGTTTCCTTTGGAAGTTGGAGTATTCGCTGACCCGGGCGAAATACTTCCGGTTGTATTCATACCACTCGCGGCAACGGTCTTTGCGGGACTTTGTTGCACTTGCAGGAGGCTTTGAAGCTGAGCAGCCGTGAGGACTTGACAATTTTGTAGTGACGATAAGTTAATAGTATGACCCTCTTGTGTGATAACCTTGACTTCCGTATTGGAAGTAGCTTCTTGTTCTTCTACTTTGACTTTACTGCACGTGGCCGCCAATAAAGAGAGGGATGACGACTGTCCCGAGTCTTGTTCCTGAAAATACATATTCCGATTAGTACCAGCGTACATGTAAGTAAGTTTAAATCTGCTCATGTGAAACTCGCGCCTCTTCCTGTACGCACTCATCACACGCTTACGTGTCGTTGGCGTCTGTGCGCGACAACCACAAATCAAAACTTACCGTCTTTTAAATTCATAATTAATCACGAAACTAAGGCAACGTACTGCAAACTGCTAGGTAATTTACAGCTCGTTTGCCAAGGAAATGAAGAAGTCTAAAACTATCCAGTTTCGCTTGTGTTTCGGCATAGAGGACATCCAAAACGTTTTCGCACCAACACAATAAGTAGCACTCGTGGAAACAAAAGAAAGATGTACTACCTGCTGATTGTTATTATTGGTCTTGTTTCCTTTATCACGCTTTTTCCCAGCTTTACTTGACATTATCGTCGCCGTGATACATCAAACTGGGACAAAATAGCCCTTCGTTTTTTTGCACCACGAAGCTCCGAGAACTTGAAACTACTTTCTCTTGACTTGGGAAGGCCAAAACGTTGACTTAGAACAAGCCCAAGAAAAGCACAAAACAATTCACTAAACAAATAACTCAATAATGTGCTTAAACGCGATAACACAGCGTTGTTGCTGAGTTTGAAAACTACAGATCAATAACTGGGTGTTGGCTTGGCTTCTCTATGCCTAGCCCCTGTTATCCTTGGCACCAGCCCCTCTCAAGCTTGGCGTTAGCTTTGAGCCTTGGGGCGTATCCCTGTCCCGCTTTACTTTCCACTGCGTGGCTTGTAGCACAGCAAAGACAAAGCCCGCACTAGTGGCGTGCGATCTAGTTTGTACTTTTCTCAGCTCTGCGCACATGAGCGATTGAACAAATTCGACATAGTCACTTCGGTGAAAGCTGATAAAAAAAGCCGAGTTTAAAAAAATCGCAAAAGGGGCGTTGTCAACCAGCCTCCAAAGGGGGTGGGGTGCAAAGCTTCGCGCGAGTTCTCGAAGACGACAACTCTGGTACCTCAGTTGTCTACATGCCACAATTCCAAGTTTTCCAGTACGCGTGCGGATTGCCGACTTCGCTTCGCCTTTCAGCCTATCTACCTCCACACGCTGACATTATGTTGCTGCTCTGCTTGCATATCATAGCACTCCCGCGTCTAGGAAATGCTACATTGCTGAGGGGGCTTGGGCTGGCTTCGCCGCGTCCCATCTAGACATGCCCGAAAACGTTCGAAAAGCCTTGAGCAGTTTTGGATACCCTGTCCCTTCCGCCATCCCCAAGGTTTTTCAGACAGACGCCAGTGCCCCCCACAGTTCTTCCCTCCCTCAGGGGAGGATACCAAAGCGGAAAGGATACCGCAGGGCGGAGTAGAGTATTTGGAATGCCACCCCATATTTCGCCACCGTGCCTCCTTTGTTCAGCTTGGGCAGCTGCCGTGATCCAAGTCCAACCAGCCCCATGTGCTGTGGAGGGGGACTTGAACAAGCCGGCGAAATGGGAAGGGGCAACGAACGCTAGTGACTCCCATCAGGGTGGCGCCCACGTATGCGAGAGGTCAAGCAGACCTCCCCTCGTCATCTTTTCGCCTTTCTCTTTCCCACGCTTGTACCTCCTCCGTTTTTCAGGATTTGCCTTGGCAACAAGGGACAAGGGGGAAAAGATGGCGTGACTCGCTTGGCTCGCTTACGTCACGAGGAAAATTTGGCTAGGTATTGCGCTCAAATGCGGTTGCAATCTGGGCCAGCTAGAGTACCTGAACATGCTTTGCATTTGCATGTCCGCCATCAACCAATTCCGTTAAGGTTTGAAGCAGTGGCGTATCCAGGGGGGGGGTCAGGGGGTCTGGACCCCCCCCGAAATTTTTATTTTATAATGGGGAAGATAGGGAAATGACCAAGTGTCCAAAAAAATTGCATATTAAGACCCCCCCCGAAATGAAATCCTGGATACGCCACTGGTTTGAAGGAAAGGGAAAGGGCGTTACAAGTGGGGTGGTTAAGCTACAGTGCAAAAAAATAAGGGGAAAATTGGAATCTCCCGACAGCTGTACGTGTAACAGGAAATGGGCCGGGTGGGGCGGGTTCCCAATGCGTGGCGACCAGTTTTAGGGGAGGATAGATGGGAAGGGCACATGCGAAGATAAAGAATAAGGAATAGGACAAGGAGAAAAGGCGTCAAAGATAGAAAAGGGAAGTGTAGTAATGAAAAATACAGTAGGCGTGTGGGAGATGGGAAAAAGGGGTACAAGGAGACGCTAAGCCTCGCCTTTCTAAGGAGGGCAAAAAGGCCAAAACTACTGCAGTCGGGAGATTTTTGGGCGTGGCCCTGGCCTCCTTCTTAGAACCCCTTGATTTTCCTTTCGCCCGGAGCTAATTTTTGAGCAAGAAGGAAGGGCAACTTGAAGGTTAGATCTTAAATCGCGCACCACCATGTTGACATCGTGTACAGTACGTAATGTCCATGTGTGCATCATGCCTAATTACTAGGAAATAGGGCTGGCAGGGAAAACAGACTCACTTGCTCGGTTCCGTGTATGGATGGGATCGCGCGATCTGTAAGGCGTCGCCGGTTTTGACCCGCCGACTTGAAACAGTTCGGTTGAAAATGAGCTTGGCATAAGCCTTGATATTCCACAGCCTCTGTAAAATTGGGATCGACAGTCCTAACAAATTCAAGCCAGTGTCGCCTTCGCAAACCTTTGGGAAACTTAAACACAGAGCCCCGATTCGTTCGGCATAAAACACATCGAACCCCCATGCCGTGAAATTCTCGGTACAATTGTTCGGTACACAGTTATGTCACTTTAATTGCGTGCACTACTTAAGCAATTTTGAATCATACTTTTGTTTTCAACGTAACCCGTCAAAAAAACAAGACTGGAACCGGACTGGAGTGAAACTGAAACTGCCGGCGTAGTACGGCTTCACGTTCAGAATTCGTGCCTTGACGTCGTCATGCTGCTTCCCGCCAACACAGATTCGAATAATTTTCGACCGCTTGGGTGCGGTACTGCGCTAGTGGGTCAAGTCGTGTGGTCACACTTGACATGAAACGTAGGAGATGGAAGGCAATAACCGAGGCTTACCTCATCGCACCTCTTGTGAAACTTGGAATAGTTCGATAACGTTCGAGAACTTCTGATTATTACAATAATTTTTACGACACCACCTCTTTGCTCCTGATCGCCCTGCAAGTTTGCGAACTTCACTTTAGGAACCCTTCGGGATATTTTTAAAACCAAGGGCTCACCTTTCACATGTTAGCACCTGAAGTGAAGCGTATCTCTCATTCCTCGATATTATTTTGTCATTCTTCTTAAAAGAGTTTCGACACTGCGAATTGGATTCAGCAGATAGTAACAGTTTTGAGCTTTTCCCGGGTCAGTCTTTGTCTGAGATAGTAGATTCTTTGCAGAACCCGGTAAGCCAGTTAGCTTAATGCGTTTGGGAAAGTAAGGGATTGTCTTTCATGTTTATTGGTTGCTTGATTGGTTGAAAGTCGCACGGCCCTGTTTCGTGTTGATGCAGAGGCGAATCTCGTGCTTCGTTGAAAAGGTGGCAGTAGGTGACTGATTTGGGATGCGTCGCTCTGTTGGTAAACAGATACGTTCCTGGATGAGTTAAGATGTCCAAGTCAAGGTAGTGTTATCTGTTGCAAATCTCTTCAAAATATAACACGTTTATAAGCTTTATATCTTCAGAGTGAAGTTAATGAAACCAGTCAGTGTGATTTTTCAAATAGATTCTCTTTGCTACTGCTGGAGCCAGGGGAGATTTACTTCGAAGACTTCAGTGTCATTTATTACACGACACAGCAGTTAAAGGAATCAGCGAAAGAAGAAGCTGGAGTACGGGGCTGGTTGAAATTGTGCTCAAAATCACTTTTTTTCGATCCTACATCGTCCCTGACCAATCCGGTTGTTAAAATACCTTTCAAGGACTGCGTAAAGGCAGCAAGTTTGACTAGAGATGAGGTTCCTTCGTTTCTCAAGTAAAGATATTCATTCTCCGCGGAACAGTGAAATCATGATAAACTTTGGACAGGGAGGAGGCGCGAGAGAGCTTGGTTATTCAAGTGGAAACGAAACAATACGTAGAGATGCTGGCTGGTGGCAAAATCGCACCTTACGTCTTTTCAAGGGTACTTTTCCTAATTGCCTACGTATTCTGTATAACTGTCAGTTCTTTAGAAGCCGCAAGTGTTCCTTTTTGTGCTGAATTTTGCCTCTACGGAGTATTTTCTTTCTCGTATTGGACAATTGCTTCGAGCTACAAGCTTGCCATTTGAAGAGCAAAGAAAAATGGTGTGCGCGTCGAACACGTCTTCCGTAGATTATTCTCTAATGTTCGTTCTGTTCGCAACTAGATTGCGGCAATCGTCTCGGCTAGACATCGAGCAGTAGTTTTCGATCCCTGTTGGCTGGAAGATTTGCAAGAAACCGTTCTATTGCAGTTACAGGGTCATAAAATCACACCTTTAGTCACCAATCCCGGTCGCGTTCTGCTCACCAATTTGCGCGTGTACTTTCAACCGTATAACAACGTAGAGCCGGTACTCGTACGCTGTCTTTGAAAACAACCTAATAGTCTTCATTTGGTTCTAGTACCCTGTATTAAGAATACGGCTTGCCGACATTGAGCGTTTAGTGAGGAGAAGATATCTGCTGACTCCGGTGGTAAATGCATGTCCCGTGTCAAAATCACGTAAAGCGTTTTTCTCCGTAGTTTGTACGTCTTTCCTTCCCTAGGGCTTGGAAATCTACTGTCACCAAAGTAGTCCAGTGCGGCACTTATTTCTTGCTCTAAATGACAAAAGTGATTTGGAAAATCTTGTAACGACATTACAGAGCCAAGCCGCCTATGTGGGCTCGAAATCGCAAGCGGAACAAGATCTGGATCGTATTCGGTTACAATGGCAGCATGGAGTCGTGTCTAATTATGAGTACTTGCTTTACTTGAACAGCGTCGCAGATAGAAGTTTCAATGATATAACCCAGTACCCGGTGTTTCCTTGGATTGTGGCAGATTACACTAGTCCGAAGTTAGATCTAGCTAATGCCTCTACTTTTCGTGATCTAACGAAACCCATTGGTGCCCTTAATGAGGAACGTCTCTCTGCCCTTCAAGTAATTTTTATAGAGTAATACTGTCTTAATCCCCCCAAGTAATGGGACAGTCTTTCTAGTCTCGTTATGACGAAATGGGTGATCCCAAGTTCCTCTATGGCTCGCATTATTTAGCCCCTGGTTTCGTGCTCTTTTACTTGGCGCGAAGTTTAAGCCAGTTAGTTCTTTGTTTACATAGTGGTCGTTTCGATCATCCGGATCGAATGTTCAACAGGTAGATGTGAATATACTCGTTACATTTTGATTTTTTATACATATTTCTTGTAGTGTTCACCAGACTTGGACTAATGTGACCCAAAGCATGTCTGACTATAAGGAAATTATTCCGGAATTTTATGACGTAGAAAAACAAGGAGAGTTTCTTTTGAATGTCCATGGTATTCAGTTCGGCAAGCGGCATGACGGTCAAGACGTTGGTGATGTAGATTTGCCACCATGGGCATCGGGTAAGTGGACATTGTAGGAAAACTAACGCACTCGGAATCATGTCGTATGAATTCTTGACGTTTTCAGCTTTTTGAAGCCCGCGTAGTCTGTGTACATCAGGGCTCTGCTATTCTTTTCGAGCCAGACTCACTCAAAACAATTATGCATGTAACAGTTTTATGTCAAATCATTCAGGAACATTCAGAATAAGTTAAATCAGGGGATGATTTCAAGTTTTTATTACGTAATTCTTACTAGAAGAGGGCGAGCGAGTGCCAATAGATTAATAGGGAGAAAGAAAATGTCAATTTGAACGCATGTTCTCCCATAACGTATAATGTCAAAGTTGCGGAACTTTCCCAGAAAAGTATTACGTTAATTGGTGTATATTTCTCGGAGCCGGTTCCAGCCATTTTGATAGATAAAACAGAGTGGAATTTTACGTGTCGACAATTCGTATGCGTTTTTTATGCTAAAAGCTAATGCGTATTGGTATACAATTATTGCAATTTTACTATGGTAATTTGTTTACATATTTCAAAAGCTCTCATAAAATAAACAATGCGTGACGAGGGAATCTATATATGAAAAAATATAACGCAATTGCGCACTGGCTTTCTTTCTGGAAATTGACGGAGAGTTAATTGAAGGGAACATTCCGTATTGCTACACATACACAAACATTCCGTATTTGTAATTCTTCTATAGCTTATATGAAATTGGTTTGCTTTCCTTTCTCATATATTTTTCGTTTGTGACTTTCTAGACTCGCGAGATTTTGTGAAACAGTTGAGAGAAGCTTTAGAGTCAGACCTTGTGTCTCAGTCTCTGCATCACTGGATCGATCTGATCTTTGGATACCAACAGCGTGGAGAGGATGCCGTGAAAGCAAATAATGTTTATCATCCACTTTGCTACGAAGGGGGCGTGGATTGGACTACCATTACAGATGGCACACTCCGGCATCAGTATGAAGTGCAAATCTTGGAATTTGGACAGATTCCGCGCCAGATATTCAACACGCCTCATCCTTCACGATGGACGTCGAATCATCCGAGCATTCCGCGAAACCCGTCTCTTCTTCCATCCCTCGAAGGTATTTCAATGTTGATTCAAGCTTACCGATTCACCACGCCTACGTTATTACCTCGAATTTTGTGTGTCCCAATCTGAAGGAAGAAAAGAAAACGGCGTGACTTTCTGAACTTTATTGCTCTGCTCTAGGACAATCTTGGACCCATTGGCCTGGTTTACAACTCAGCCACGTCTTCCAGGGCCATAAGCGTAGTATTACGGGTGTGTCAGTGACTAAAGATACCCGAAACGTCGTTACTGTCAGTGATGACACCTTTCTAAAGATGTACGATTTAGCAGACGGAAAGCAAGTTCGAAGTTTGGTCATGTTACCGGGCACGCCCTTGACCACTTGTTTGGAGCTCTGCGCTTACGACAAAACTGACGATCAACGAATCCTGGTTGGCACTTCCCATAATTCCATGTATGTCTTGAGTATCACTCTTTCCGACCTTTACTCGCAGAAGGTTATCTTGTTTGAGTTACTCGGGATCCATTGTTGGTCGATAGGATATACGACATTTATATGCACAGTAATACCAGCGAAGGTCACGTACCATGTCCCATGTCCTATGAACCTAGACGTGTGCAATTGAAGTTTACGGTGTGTCGCGCTAACAGGAACTAATCACTAATGTATGCACAAGAGAGCAATCTGTTTTCTGAGCTTTTCTTCAGAAGAGAAGCAGTGAAGGGTACGTGTTTTGCATATTGCGACGTCCCTATCCCCGCGTCCGCCTCAGCTAGGCTTTGTCAAGCGAGGCCCCACAGGGGATACTGCCGTTTGCATTTTTTGCGATTGACTAAGCTTTAGTATGGTTTTAGACACTCCAGGTAAACTTGATTACCTTTTTCATGTTTTCTTTGTGTGCATACTTTTGAAGGATAAGCTACAATCTGTCTTGCTGTCGGCTGGAAGACGTGTCAACTTTACACGAAGATGGGATTGTTGCTTTGTTCTATCACCATGGCAAACAAATACTGATCTCGGTATCTTCGGATACAACGGCAAAAGTGTGGACGTGGAATGGACGCGACAAACTTAAACCTGCCACCAACCTAAAAGCGGAGTTGGAGCATAACGCCCCCATCACCTGCGGGGATATAAGCTCGTACTTTTTTATTAATAGACCTTCCATAGCTCCTACCTATGGCAGCGCATGGATGTGCCTTGTGTTTGTTTGTTTCGACTAAAACTGTTCTGTATATAGAAATGGAAACTGGCTGTTAACTGGAACGGATGATGGAGAAGTTTGCTACTGGAGCTTAGAATCCTACCGAATGGAACGGAGTTGGGAAAGTAAGAAAAAAGCTGTCAGTTACTCGGTAGCATAGTAGCGGGGGAAGGAGGCAAAATATTGATTAACTTCTTTACCTTGGGCCTTTTCATTTGCCCCACCGACCTCCGCCTTTGCCAAGATGCTAGGGTAAGACTCGATCATTGTGAGGTCGTCGGAGTGAAATTCCATCCAAAGACGTCGGACAGTGCCTTATGTGTGACAAACCAAGGAATTCTTACCATTGTAGATCTGCGAAGTTTCGGTGTACTTTATAGCCAATCCACCGGAAGCTGTGTACGGTAAAGATTTACTGCGGCGCTCCTTCGCTTCAGGTCATCTACTGAACGGGTTTATTTTATCTTCTCAGGTGTCTAGCATGGGACGGTTACCGAGCTTTGTTGGGAACAGCGGAAGGAGAATTATTGTTCTGGGATTTGTGGGCTTTGAAACCCGGTTTTCGTCTCGCAGCGCACACTGGTAATTTTACTCTTCCATATGATTCGTGGTCGATAGTCGAGATCGGGAAGGTGAAGCTGCCGGAGGAAAAATGGATAAAGGAATTCAGTTATGGAAGAATAGAAAGAAATTGGGAAGCAATTTTGTCTACGAAAGCAAATCGTGAAAAGAACAAATGCCGCCATGCGACTAATGGTACTTGGGTTTCCCAGGTGCAGTCACCGCCTTGTGTGTCACCGCTGATGGAAAATGCATCGTCTCTGCCGGGGACGACCGCCGAGTGTGTGTTTGGAAGCCTATGTAAACGCGTTCTTTTATAAGATTCATACTACCGGTGACCGGGTAGGTTGGGGAGTGTACGTAAGTAATCAATTTCTTTTGATCCTCACACTCTACTTCATGAGTGTGTGTTGATTACGGTCCTGCACCTCTATTGTTAGCTGAACCTTTTTCCGTATCGTAAGCGAAAAACGGCTGCCGAACGAAAGAAAAGGAGAGTTGGGGACCCTTTGTGACAAGTATTAAATTTTTCTCTGGTTAACCTAATCACGTGTGTGTAAGCTAAGATGTCCGGGCTCCCACAAAAAAAGCGTACGATCTGTGACAGACAAGTACTTGGGATATGTTGTCACGGTAACTGCAAATGAGTGAAGAGGATCCCAGATAATTATTGAACACCTCGCACTTTATATCTGCTCTTATGTTTTGAAGATTTGTAAAATATAACGTGAACGCAAAGATCTTGATTAAAAGTCTCAATTAAGAATACAATTGTAATTCCAAAGTAAATCCTCGCTTCGCACATCCGGCGTAAAGAAAATCGATAACTTGTATTGGAACCCAGACGTGGAAAACCCAGTATTATGAGCCTTGAGTTGCAATGGAAAAATAACAGGAACTTCTCAGAAACGGCTTTTCTGCGAGAAATCTAGCGTTTGTGTATTTCTTGTATCCGTTTTGCTCTTTTCCAAGTTGTGGAACGAATATTGTCTTTTCAGAAGACGTCACTTGGTGAAGAAGGGTGGACACACGTTCACCCGTCTTTTTAATACTCAAACGGTACATTGTTTCATAAATATTTTTTTCTGGTCATTGTTGGATATTACTTCAGAAACGTACAGATTGTTTTTGTGGAGCAGCACTGTCGAACTTAAGGTTAATCGGCTTCACGAGGCTTGATTAGACTTCCGTGATTTCCAGTTCTTAATTAATTTGGAAGATCATTAACAGACAAAATATTCAACTAAGTATAGTCAGTTAGAAATGTGAAGGCGTAGATGCCAGATCTAATTCAGTTCTAATGAATTGACTTATTCAGTCTCGACAAATTAATCAAATTTCGCCCAACTCCACTTCAGGCGTTCAAATAGAAAGGTGCTCGGTACAGCGAACGCGTACACTGGCCAAAAAAATGCCGCATGTAACGAACCATGTTCCCTGCGATAGACTACAGAACATGCACCTAGAAAGATTTTCGGCTGATGAAAAATGATCTTTTTTACAGTGGAAGTAAAATTCTCCTTCCCGGAATAAACTATTAAGCTGGAGACTTCCTTCGGTTGATATAACCAGTCGCTATCTGTATGAAAGTTACTGAAGTTTTAAAACCCTTCTGCTAAACAAAAATGCGCAATAATACCTACTGCAAAAATTTTCGGAATATCTAAAGAAAATGTCTGAATTGCATAGGTATTCCCAGTCTATAAATTATTCGTGAATACTTTTTTTACCCAATGATCATAGTTAGTCGAAACGTGAGCGGGAAAAACTAAAAGACCATGATCTCATTACGGATTCGTTAAATTTTCACGTGGTTAATTGGCTAGTGGTGCCACGTATGCTAATAGAGCTTATTTGTATTTTTTCGATTGCTTTCAGACTTCGCGGTCTACTTTTCACCTTTTCACCTAGTTAGCAATTTGCGAAGATACGTGTGTTGCGTTTCGATAGACATAACTATAACAGTTCCGTACGAATGTAAAAAATAGTTGCTGCTCGTTATTTTAAGGTTTACGTTTTCATCTTAACTTTTTTAGTTCGACTTTTGTTTACCCAATTTTCTGTGTTGTATTGCGGAAAATTGATGCTTTTAAAGCTGCGTGTTAATGCAGCGAATCGCTGTTATGACTTTTAGTTCCGCATAAGCTCAACGCATTTTAATAATCGATTCCATCGAATTATTTTTAAAACTTAGTCTTATTACAAAGTTGCTACGATTTTACTTGGCGGGGAAACAAGGAATACAAAATTATGGTATTGCGTCCAAAGTAAACTAAAATCTAGTAGAAAGGAGGTATAGAAAAGTAATTGTTATAAAATCAGCCAGTCATTCCTGCATTCCTAGCCTAGGTAGTAAATGATGCGCCACCCTAAGAAGGAAATTCATTATTTTTGCTCTATATTAGCATACACGAGTGTAACAGTAAAGGTAGAAGTAGCATAAGTGGGATATTGTCTGTATAATAAGTAAGAGAAACGGTCTAGAAGCCAACATTGATTGGAAGATAAAATTTGGATTAAAAAAGGAAGAAGGCGGCACGTACATACGATCTTAAGACCGTTTGAGACCCTTTGATCTAGTAAACGCTCACGCATGTCTTCCCAAACTTTTCTCATCCTCGCCCACAACTGCTTATCACATCCTTTCCATTAATGTAGGTATGCTAACTTACTTAGATGTAAATTGCAAGAAATTATTCAGCTGTGTACTTAGGATGCATTGTTGTAAAAAAAACTGTCGTTCATGTATTTCTTATGTATTGTACATGGCGTTTGTTGCGTAAAGAAGTAATGCATTCACGTTCGCTGTGTCTAGCCTAATCTTTTGAAATCAATCGTGTGATTTTGTATTATGTGTTAGAGAATAACGATGCCATCTAGTTGATCTACAGGTAGTGGTGGCAAATCCTGAAATATTAGTTTTATGTAAGATTGTATTATATATATTATTCAAGAAAATATTAGATAATGTAAGTTTTTATGTATTATTCAAGGAAATATTAGATTACATAAGATTTTATATATTAGTTAAGAAAATGTTAGACTATGTAAGAAATACTAGTTTAGAGCGCGGTTGCTTTGCCACGTTTGATCATTAACAGAACTTGCGTGCGAGTGTCGCCATTGAAAATGCTAGAACTGGTCACGGTCCAGTAGGCATTTTGGAACGGGATAAAAATAACCTTCAATCTCGTAAGTGAATCTCGGTACAATTTTGGCAGAACATAGGCTGACCCGACTCTGAATATTTCAGTAGCACAGCGCGAGAAAAGAGCCTAGTAGAAATCGTCTCTTTCCGTAGAAAGCCTGAAAGCACTGTGTGGTATTGTGTGTTTTATCTATTTTTAGGGCAGAACATCATATTTCTACCACGAAAACCAACAGAGTAGATGAGAACGTGACAGTTGCTTGTGATATAAATGCATAGTGTTTATCGAACCACGCTACTTCTATTTGTACAAACCACAATTCTTCGAGCAATTGTCCGTTGGAAGGATTCGCTCCAAAGTAAAGCACGTGTAATTCAGAGACTTCGCAAGAGAATATCTGTACTTACCAGTTGCCGTCGTTCTTAAGGAAAGTTGAAAGACTAACGCCCGTCTATGAATGAAACACAAATGTCGTGGTGGAATGATCAATAGCTTTTAATTTCCCTTAACAACTCTCTGACGAGTGACAATCAACAGACCCCGATTGGTATGTGATGTGTTCTCCTTCACCGACTCTAATATTTCTTTGTCCTGTGCTTTGGCGTTGAAGCAATATCCGTTGCCACCCAACAAACACCCGGTGTATGTTTGGTTTGACCATAATTCGATTACTTGTTTAGGTTACTCTTCAGACTCCGCCAAGTGTTTACAACATTGTTTTTCTGTCCTCCAATTCTCTTTATGTCGAAAGTTTTTCAGCTATACTATGAAGAAGCACCCTAAATACCTTTCTTCCTAAATCATTGAAAGATCCTAGTACCGGGACTTGATCCGCAGCCGCGAAACGGTGGTAGTTAGGTGAGACAAATAAACTGAATGGTATTCCTGGTATAACTTCCTTTGACCCTACTTCACCCTCATCGAGGGACTTCCTTGATTCAGTTTTAGCTTGTTCGCTAGTCCAAATACGTAAGTTCAGTTTTGGTGCGTCTGCGTTCATAAAGGCAATAAATTTGTCACAACTAATTTTAGGAGAATTGAGTAATTGCGTTTTTTCTTTATTTAACGGGTGGATGTATTCCCTTTTATGTAAAAGATATAAACCGGTCGGTTCTGTCTCTTGTATCCTACATGAAACTAATTTATTAATAACAGTTATTTTCCGTAGTCTTTCCCATTTCTTTCCCAGACGCGAGCACCAAGCAAATGGAAAGTTTATTTTTTTCACTCTGGCCTGCACACATACAGATGTTACACGAAGACGTTAATTCTAACTGTAACCTTGAATTACCCACGGAATCCAATATACCCTAGATGTAAATACATGGATTTTAGATTGTACGGACAGATTCACGTGAAAGACACGCAAGGCCTTATACTTAGTACAAAAGGACAACACAGACTAATAAAAGTTACTTGGTGTGGGCTCCTGCAAATCCGTGCAGTAATAAAAGGAAGCTACAGAAATTTACAAAGAAATTGAGCAGGTGATGACGAAAAGTTACCTTATAAACGATTCAGTCGTGTTGGAATTGTCAAGAAAATACAAGTTGCTCATCCCATTGAATTGCACCTAGAAGTGCACTAAAAGGAGAAATAAATGTTTAGACATTTTGGTACGTTCCGTTTACTAATAGGCCACCTCCCTTGTGTGGCTGGCTGTGTATCGGCCGGATTCGGTTCGGCTCATGTGGGCTCGACTCGAGCCAAACTTATTTATCAGCCATACTGCTTTTCGATTAGTACCCAGTGGTCTTTATTTAAATTAATTACGCATGCATAGGTTAGTTCATGCGAGAGAAGCACATTGTGACTTTACTATAAACAGAGCAGGGCGCTTTATGTTTCCCGTAAAAATGTGACCTAAGTCGTAAATTACGAAGGTACTAAATACATATGTTGTATTAAGAAAGTAGTGTATATAATTACTTGAATCATACCACGCCTCTCAAAGCTAATCGTAAAGCTCATTACTTTAGTTCCAGGTAGGCAGTATGCAAGTAAAAAATCGGATAATTGAAAAGAAGCATTCTGAGCATTCCTTGTCTATCAAATATTTTGTTAATACTGCGGAAGCGCTTTCCAGCTTTGTCTCGTGTTACATGTCACTCATAATACAAGACTAATACTAGACCTATAATATCATGCATCACTTTGGTAGGGCAAATATTGATTTTGATTTAAGTTTCAGTAAGGGACCATGCATGTATTCAGTGCTGTAGCGAAAAACCCGGCATATCTCAAGTCAGTATTGGTCTGAGTGGCATTGCAAGAATGCGAATAAGTAGCCTATGGCATTCGTAAGATAAGCAGCAGTAGTTCAAGATAAAAGTTCGATGTTAAAGGAACTTTCGATGAGTTATAAGTTGCTTCATCGTACAGTTGAAATCTATTCCCTGCTGGCAGAAGTATTGAGTCGCTTGAATGCACTGTAGAAGATAAAGCAGTTTTTCGGCCTGCTGCCGTCACGTGCTATAGGGACCTTTGCTGCGCTGAGAATCCCCAATCATTCTGCTGTAATGAGAAAAAGAACCCTGGGTCTATGTTCATTACACCCTCACAATAGAGGTGTTTGACACGGACTACCGACCTACAACAGAGTACCAAAGCAGTCGTATATTACTACCTCTGTGATAATCGAGTTTCTATCATCACAGCGATCTTTTCTGTCTACTTTTTTTATCTTTTCTGTCCACCTTATTTTTTATATATAGAAGCACGTTAGATGAGTTATTTATACCTACTCATTCGGTATAATTATGATCTCTTTGTTTCAGTGGCAACTTACCTCTCTTCCGAAAGAATTGATAATGTGTCCATGTATAAGTATACGTAATTTGATTACCATAGTTTTCAGTGCGACGGATACAGTAATTAAGACACAGTATCCGTTCAGGATGTTTAGAAGGGATTGTCTTGCTCGATAAATTCCAATGATTAGTAGTCTCTCTGTAATGTCAGTGAATGATAACGTTACTTTATTTTCCAAAAAGATCGTACGTTTCGGTATACATTATTAAATATCCGAAAACTTGAGTCCCTCTTCTGGCACAAAAAAGTGCACAAAACTATGTTTCGGAAACAGCTCGACGTAAAAGGCAGAAACCGTGTTAAAAAATTCCTTCCTTTTTTAAAAAAGAAAAAAAATTCAAGTGGAGCGTCCCTCTTTGCCGTTCTTGTATTTTGCGCTGATATTTTAAAACTTGCTAAGTATTTTTCTGTTCTCTTTCTAATATGCGTATACAAACTATACACTGAGTAAGCGAAGGCATGTAGTGCCTGTTTTCCTAAAAGCAAACTTACTGGGATGGTCTTTCGCGTCGGAATTGAGACTTTTATTCTCCAGTTTCCCCAGTGTATGAGTTTGTGACGGGTAACTTGAATACTTGGGCACTTCCTCGAAACATGGTTGATGCATAGGCTTTTAAGATGTCCGTGCACTCAGCAGTACCGTCCAGAAGTCATCACATTATCGAATTTCAGAGGGAGCTAAACTGTCAGAAAAATCCGATTCTCTTTTACGTGGGCTGTCGACTTTTGATGTCTGTGGGAGCGTACTCGATCGAAAATAAACTGTCCTCCGTACAAACGCCCAGGATTATGGTTTTATGCTAATAATGCAGTCAATTAAGTAGTATTGTACTTAAAAGTGTCATATACAATACTTTACTGTCTATGTAATCAATCCCCCCCCGTACTCAGGAGAGTTAGGGGATGAGGGGTGGGGAAGGGGTTAAAATTTAGTGTTACTAATATTTGTCGATTTCAGTTTGTGTTTCGTAATATCGAAACTTTCTGATTGAGATGTGAAAAAAATATTTAACAATTCAGCAATTCGGTATTCTTCCTTATTATTATTTCAGCATTAATACTATATTTTTCTTATATGTTTTAGTTTCTATATTAGTTCAGCATTACGGGTAATTTTCAATAGTTCGTTGTTTCTTGCATCGAACCTTTTGCGGAAGAAGCATATTTTAGTATAAATCTAGCTACTAGCATAATATAGGTAGTCTAGAAATTAGTGAACCATTGTTTTCATTGCTATCTTTCTGATCACCAAAACCAACTTGTCGCAACCGTTCACGATATTTCCCTTAAAAAGACCAGGGACATTTTATGAAATTGCTTCAACGAAATTTTCTACTGTCATGAAGGCAGTAGTCAAGGGTGTTAGGGCCTGTCGCCCTATCTCCCGAAATTTTTCTTTTACAAGGACGCTTATAGGAGAAATTTCATACTCGCTTTAAAGTTCTATGTAAAGAACTTTTACCTCTTCCGAGCCAAAACGTTAAGTACGGCCTTGACTACCACATAGAAACTGGAAATGTGCAGACAATTGTCACAGAGTCATCTCACCTCGTAAGTAATTATCAGCGTAAACTTCCATGAGATATATAACATATCGTAACTTTTCCGTACGTGTATTTTAGTAGGTATAAACTAAGTATACACAAGTAATTTTGTGTAATTATTTGAAAGTGTGTGGTTATAATGACACTTTGTAAGTTGTTTTTGCGTAATCTGTTCGCACAACCGGGAAGTCTTAGTCATGCGAATATTGTTTATTATTATATAATTATTATTATCTCTAATTCTTATCGACAAAGTTTCTTCCCACTTCGGCGTCCTAACAAAAGCCTCTGATTCCTTTCTAAGGCTGCGGTCCCACTAGCCGAATAACCATGGTTATTATAACTTTTTCCTTGGAAATTTCTCACTTTTCCTATCCCTGGGACAGCGATTTCAAAAGAAAAGGTTATAATAACCATGGTTATTCGGTTAGTGGGACCGCAGCCTAAGTTTACATACCTACATGTGGTGGAGAAGCTTGCAAATAACGAAGAAAAAGGGATCTGGTGGTGAGACTTGCAAATAACGAAGAAAAAAGTAGAATATCACTAAGCAGTGTTATTGTATCCAGTTCTGCTTGGTCTGTTAAACCAAAGTTACATGTTGCACAGCGCATTTAGCCCGAGACATCTTGCGCGCTCGTTGTTAGTTGAAGACTCTTGTGTCAAGCGCCTGCACGTAGTACTCATGCTCACCGTTTGCCCGCAGGTCCAGATTCTCAGGCATCCTCATCCTCTTTGCCAGTTTGTTTCCGACACCCTACTTTGCCAGTTTTGATTTTCCTCTAATACTTACGCAAGGAATTTTCTGTTCTCATTGGGAGACATACGAAAGCAGGATGGCGTTTTCCTCGACCACATCTGGTGAACTAAGCGCGGAAGAAATTTGGCGTAGGTTAAATGTTACCTCTGAAGACCTAAACTATTTTTTTAAAAACGTAAATATGACCGTTTGGAACCAGCTCGGCCGAGGCTTTACTAAAGCCACGAATGACTTTAGCCCAGATTACGACTGGGAAAGTTCCAACTTGTTTTCCGAAGATTCGGCAACCTCATCAGGTGGCTATTGTGGTTCGCTCTACTTGCATAACCTACGAGGAAACTCCTACCGTGTTATTCACGGCTCAGTTAGTTTGATGGTGTGTTTACTCGGTGGAATTGCCAATATCCTGACTGTGATTGTGTTGAGCCAGAAAGTCATGCGAACGGCTATCAATCGGCTATTGTGCGGCCTAGCCGTGGCCGACTTACTCGTCATGCTTGAATACATCCCTTTCACGTGTCACATGTACTTGTCTTCGCGTCGGCCGCTGGAACAGTTCTATTCTTTTCCCTGGGCTGTGTTTGTACTCAGTCACGCTCATTTTACGCAAGTGGTTCATACTGTTTCCATTTGGTTAACCGTCACCTTAGCCGTTTGGAGGTATCGCGCGCTGAAAAACCAAGGACAGGGCCCTTCCTTACGTGGAACCAGTCGTCGTAGACCTACTGGCAGAGGCAAATGGGCCTCCAATGCGCGATGCCATCAAGCCATTGTTTTAGCTTATGTCGGATCTATCATAATCTGCATCCCTTCCTTCCTGACTTTCTCCATTGAACAGCGGCACATACAAGACCCTGATGTTCCGCCTACTTCCGACGGCCGCCTACTCACCTTGTACATGGTTAATCTGAGCCATTTGGCTCGTAGCGAACACTTACATAAAGTAATACCTAGTTTTTCGGACAAAAGTAAAAGCAAAACGTAAAATAGCGTTTCTTTAGTTCCTTTGAGAGTATAATCATACTTTTTCTTCTAATTTGATGAGAAATGGATCACTCGTACTTACGTATCAATCTAGTTGTATTAATTAAATTAGTCCTGCAATTTGTACAGTAGAACCCGCTTAAGAGCAACTCGGATACCGAGAAAACCCGCCTTTTGACAACCTTGTCTCAAGTCCCGTTTCATTTCCATTTAAAACATTGGAGACTAACCTCGGATTACGCCAACTCGATTAGTGACAAAGCTCGCATATCGACAAGTAATTTTCATTCCCAAGTAGATGTTTTACAGTGGCATATAGGTCCTGTGCATAGCAACCAGCCAATGACCCGCGTGAAAAAAGTATTTAGAAACAAGAGGCCGACAAATTCCAAGAAAAGCTTCTAGGAGTTATTATTTAAACGCATTTAATACAGACAAACTTTTCACCTATCACAGTTCTCGAATTTCTGTTCTATGTTTCCTGTTCTATATTTCTTGTTCTGTATATTTAGTTCTTTATTTTCAGTTCTATGTTTCTATATTCCAGTTAGTTATGTAGTAGGAAGAGAGGCAGAAATATATCTCAGAAGAAGTGAACAACTTTATCATTAACCCAGCGAGTTGAAGTGATTCCCTCTTGAAATATAATGAAAAACAAGTGTTGATTACACAGAAGTTTTCTGTTAACCCAAGGGTTACTAGAAACATTAAAAAGGATAAGGAAAACAGTCCGGACGATTGGCGAAAAATTTTGACCCCAAACCGGAAAAGAACAGAATGCTATACAGCGTTCTATCACTGACCATTTCTCGATGAAACAGAAAATATAAGATCTAGTTTATATAATATGCAATTTTTTTGGACACTTGGTCATTCCCCTATCTTCCCCATTATAAAATCAAAATTTCGGGGGGGGGGGGTCGACCCCCCCTAAATACGCCCCTGCCTCGGATAACCCCAAAGCCAGCTTAAGGACAAGCCGGCTGGTCGAACCCGGCCCCTTGCTGTTAAGCGGGTTCCACTGCGTAAGTTTTTTACTGTGCGCTGCAAACTTACGGGACGAATTCTTTATAAAATTCATAGAATTTAAATTACATCCACGACAGGCCTCTAATATAACTGACGCATTTGTTAATTGTTCTCGCTTCCATATTACGTATCTGGACACCAGTGTTTTCCTCTGAATAGAAACTCTGAGCAGAAAATACTATTCTGAAAAAATTAGGTTGTTTTAGAAGGATTTTTTTTACTTCAATTCTTCACACATCTTTTCACACCCTGCTGTGGCAAACAATACGGAAAACGCTACGTGATCAATCTCTCGAAAAAGCTGAAGAAAGCCGCAATTAAAGTGCAAAAGAAGGGACAGAAATCTTACTTTTCTGCGCTCTTTCTTGTCGTTACGATTTTGGGAATGATAGAATAAGAACAGTAACCCTAAACATATATGAGGAAATTAACATCTACCGCTAATTTTGGATTGAGGACCGTAACTTAAGTAAAAAATTGAGCAAATTTTTCGCCAAGTGAACTACAATGTAAACATTAAAAATACGTATCGCACGAGGCCAGACTAAGAAAGTTTGCATATGGTGTTGTCGACCTAAACTGAATTGATACATAAGACTATGAGGTCCAAGGATTTTAGGTAGAAAATCGCCGTGTATTGCAAACTTATACATCATATTGTCACGAGCTATGATTATAAGTGTAAAAGTTCAGGAACGAGTGATGTTTACACGCACTCAAACTGAAAAAAAGGGTTAGAGCTTCATCGCCGCCAAGGAAGTGCAATGTAATATATAAATTTTTTCCTACATTAAAGCTTCCCTGCTTTTTATGGTAAGTGGGTAGCTAGTCCGTAGAAGTAATCTTGTATATTTCCTCCCAATGGGAGCATACCTGACAGGTATCCCGAACGAAATACGAAGAATCGAAGAATCGCGTTTGAAAATGAATGAAAAATCTATCCCGTGAACAGGCTATTTTTCTTTAGACAGACTGTAACTCCAACCTAGGTCACCTCAAGTGAAGGTCACTTCAAATTCAAAGCGATTTTTAACATTTCAATTCAGTTATAATGTTATACGATAAATTTCGTTATATTTCCCTACCTAACCTAAGTATTTTCTCTTTTTACATTTATTGTTTATTTAATACCTGATTCTTTTATTAGACGGTGAGCAGACGTGAAATTTATAAGCTCCTTGGGGCTCAAGCACGTTAGTGCTACATTACGTCACTTGCAAGGGTTATTACATTTCTGAGTAATTGTGCTCCAACTTCTGTCAATAAGCGATGGACGCCTTAGTTTCCTAACCCTGATCGAAAACCTCGTATTGGAATTGTATAGGAAGAAATTCCGATGGCGTTTTCCCTTTGGAACATGAAGTGCATTTTGGTTGCTGCACCAGAACTCAGATCTCAGACCTGTGACGTCACGTCTTTACTGATGTAGTGTTCCAGTTGAATCAGTGGGTAAGATTAGCTCGCACTCAGTGCAGGAAAGCACTAAACCAAGTTCCCAAGGGGAAACTCGACGAGCGATCGTCGGACATTTTCCGTGGCAAGTTCTAGCCGTAGGCGGTTGAGCAAACCGTGTCATCTAATCCCTACGGGTTACAAGATGTTTCCCTTTTTGTCCGGAAACTAGGGTTTAGTGAATAAAATATACAGTGGAACCCACTTAACAGCACCTCGGATAAGGGAAGAACCCTCTTAACAGCACGCTAGGCTAAAGTCCCGTTTCATTCCCATTTAACACAATGGAAACTGAACTCGTATTACGGCAGCTCGGTTAATGGCACAACTCTGATTTCGGCACGTAATTTCCGTACCCAACTGGGTATAGTACAACTATATGCAGGT
>JAHZNP010000478.1:0-56866 GCA_020615345.1 Triops cancriformis | reverse complement strand
AGGGATTGATTTCAAAAACTGCGTCGCAATTGAAGGCAAAAGGTCAAGGCGTCGAAACTTCGGACTGGTAATTAACGTTGGAACTACCATTAGTATCAAGCGAACGAAAAACTGATCTCCAGAGCATTTGTTAATATAAGAAGATCAAAATGACAAGAACAAGAGTTCCCCATCTTTCGAGAATTCTTCCTGCGAAACGTTTAAAACAGAGATCAGAATTGTACAAGCCAGCAGTGTTGTCTCCGAGTGGAGAATTACCAGAGCAGAAGCTTTAATCTTATCACTCTACACTATGAATTGGGTTAGTCTAGTTCTAATTACTGTAGTGATCACCGGAAGTTTGATGGAATTCGCGAACGCAGGAAATCTATGCGAAACTCGTGCACTGTCATGCGCAGAATTGTTTTGTTCGGAAGTTCAACGACGATTTGGGAACACTTCGTCAGCAATGGAACGTCTGACGGATAAGTTATTCGAAACAAGGTACGAAAACAGCAATATGGTGCCAAACACGCTACTTCAGGTTGTGGAACACGGACTTTTCCTCCGCAAAGCGTCTGAAAAGCAAGAGAAGAAATTTGACGACATAGTGAAAGTGATTTTGGACCTACGTTCCCAATTTTCAGAGAAGAACGAAGCTATGGTACAAAAGTACGAAACTTTGGAAAGTTCTGTGTTTAATGGCTTTTCAGACATGGAGCAGAAATTGGAAAGGAAATTCGAGGAGCGGTTTCGAAGATTGACCCAAAACTACGACGACATGAGTAAAATGTTGAACACTATACTAGAAACTGTAACCTTTCAAAACAAGGGAATATCGGATGCTATTTACGTTCAGACCCAAAAACTCGAGCACCACGACGCCTCTTCACTGAAAGGATTTGAGAAACAAGAAGTGAAACTGGAAGAAGCGTCAAAGGCGGCGTCTAATCTGAAGAACGAAATCTCTACAAATAACAGCAATTTGATGGCAAGTTTGGAACAGTTGGACAAGTCAACACTGGGAAACTTTAACAAAATGGAAGGAAAGCTGGAAAACATAGCCGATCAAATTCAAAACATCACCGACCAATACCCCAATCTTTCTCGGGCTGAAGAAGTAATAGAGAGGGCGGAGTTGACTCTGAATAATCTGACCGACCGAATTCCCCAAAATGCGTCCAAAGTAGATCCATCCATTATTTAAAAAAAATAGTTCCGTGTTCCATTTTTACGAAAATCAATTTACAGATTGTCGAGACCGTGTCTAATGAAGTCCAATTAATTGGCGAAATAGTACTGTATGAAGTAAAACTCTTCGTCACTACTGAACGGTATTCCAGCGTGAGGATGGTCACGAACTTGCCGGATTATTTCCCTTCACGATCATTCCCAGCACGTAATAAATTTTGACCATTTTAGCATAGAGTACTAATGATCCATACGCATTGATAATCAGATACAGGCATAGAAAGAGCCACTTTCAAATGCAAGGTGCACTGCGGGAAAAACGAAACCTGCAAAGCCTTCAACATCATAGAAAAACAAGATTCCTTTGTTTGCGAGATGTTGCCTGACAACTTGTGCCTGAATCAGACAAGGAACGCGTTGATAAACTGGCCGGGAAGTACTCTCTGGGAGAAGACCAATAACAATACTCGAAAGTCTTGCTTGGAGGAGAAATTCCCCATAGGGAAACCCATCTCTTGCGAAGTGTTAAGACCGGGATGCTTCGGTGATTGGCCACAATGTTCGAATTGCTATAAGACGTGCAAAGAAATAAAGCGTAAGTCAACTTCAATAACGAAAGCACTTTCATGATAAACTTCCTTGTATACTACTCCCAAACTATCCGCCCCAGCAACTGTCGGGTCGTTAGGTACGGTACGGTGTGTTTTGGTCGATTTGTAAAGAGTACTGTACATCTTAGGTAATGGAGCGTCCACATTATGGCCTGAGGGTGATGGACCTTACACGACACCTTTATTCGGATACTGTGATTTTTGGGGAACCATTTTGTTTGAAAGAGAAGTGGATATGGCTACGGGAGAAGTTATTCGAAACTACGTCATGTCCTTCAACGATATGCATCGCCTGAGTCGCCTTCAAGTTTATGACTACAAAAACTTTTCTTTCCGCATAATCTTTGGCGAATTGAGATGGGTACATTACAAGAACCCAATTATCGCAACCGATGGGACGCTGTCAAATTTCACCTTCGACAATTCAAATAAAATGGCCGACTTTTTCAAGCTGAATGGAACGGCACTGAAACCAATCCCGTTCGTTCGTGTCACAGACGATCGCTATGGCTGTGGTTCATTTTGGTTGCTGGACCCGAACAACGCCACCTATTGCCCAGGCGGTCAGGTCAGCATGCTAGGCCAAGTCAAAATGCGAGATGGCAAAGTAATTAGTACAGGGATGTCTTATCCAGAATCTATCAGAAGAAATTACTTTATTAATCGGGTAAGAATTATGTTATTATAATAGTAGTAAAAATTTATTACTTCAGTTTGCACAATTTGTGTGGAAACACTGAAAGTAGAAACGAAGTAAGTTTCCAAGATCGATGTTTTGTTTTAATTGTTTTGCGCTTTGGTGTCTTAATAGATTCTCCCAAATGTAGAATAATAATAAAGTCAGGAGATATGTGGCTTACGTTGAAATCGGGCTATTCTCGCAGGAGTTTATGTTACCGAAGCAATGAACAGCTATTGTTCGTACCACTGATCCGTTTACAGAGCTTCATAGATTTTTAAACATGCATTTGCTTCAATCCAAAGGCTTGCACTGTACGCTGGATCACGCAGTAGGCTGAAATGCAGCGTCCAGCGTCATGCCCTATTGTTAAGAGAAACTGGGATTGTCTAATACTGTTGCAAATTGGTCGTTTCACTTGTGATCATTTTGTCATTCTTTCGGGCTGTTTCGTTTTCAAATATACCTTCAAGGAATTTGCACAGTGTGATGTTAATATGTGTCTCCAATATAAACAGTACCACGCTATTTTTTCATTCCGGTGCTACTAATCGCCCTTCTTACTCATTTCATTACTATTCTTTATACTTACATATTCATGAATACAGGAAGCGGAAGTTAATAATAACGCATGGTGCCATTCAAACTGCAATCGTATAATCTGCACAGTACGCTTCCACAGCTAAAAACATGGCTGCTGGCCTGGAACTGAGGAACTCACTTGAGCCAAGCTACTCACGCGTCCAACACGTTCTCCGGCGAAATAGACAACAGGGTGTAATGTATCCCCGTTCCCTGAAATAGACATCTACGTGTATATATGGAAGTGACTGTTACTATGTATATGGTAGGAAGCAGACTTGTGCCTAAGCCAAAAAAAATGAACTTTAACAAACTCCAAGACCATTAGATTTTCTTTTGACAAATCCAAATCAAGACCTACGTCCTGCGAGACACAAAAATCCAAATCCAAAGCAAATCAGGAATAAAAGAGCTTAAATCAATCTCAAGCTCTTTTGGGTGATTTTACCAAGTCTTGTCAAGCCTTGCCATTTATTATTTCCATACAAACATACCTAAGCAGAATAAATGTGCCCAACCCAGCAAACGTAACATATTGCTCCAATACAAACAAACGTATAAATACCATAACTGCACATTTAAGTATACACTCTATTACATCTTAATTACGCAGAATACGTTTCAGAACAGGTGTTGCATTTAACTTTGAAAGTTGTGTCAGACTATAGCCCTTTACTAAGGACAAATATTTGTTTACACAGGGCCCCTCCATATTTTTGCAAAGACCAAATGTTAACGATTTCTTACACAAAGAAACCCCAATTTATACGGTGCTTAGGCCGACTTTCTAATTCAATGTGTCATTAACTGCTACGCCGTAAGTATGAAAAATTCCTTGAAACGATATAAAGAAAAGTAACATCAGCCAGAGAAAATAGCGTACAGTTTCATAATCTTTTTTGTACGTTATTGTGAAGGGAAAATAATTAGAAGGATGTAATTTTCTTCTGACGAGTTTCCAAAAAAAAGAGCTTTAAAATCCGCCTAGAAACATCCGCTTTCTATTTAAGCCCTTTCCCAATCCTGCGAACGGCCGGTGCTCAAATCAAGTTCAAGTTAAAATCATGGCAAAAACAGCTTGCCACAAATTTCCAAGCCTTCGCTTCGTAAAAAATAGTCTTAAATCGGACTTCAATCCACCTCAAGTTCAAACCGGCACAAGTCTGGTAGGAAGCTTAAGGACATGGCCACTTGGAGGGATCTTGCGATGACAATCACGTGACTTTATTTACAACATGGCGGGTATTACATATAATGGAATTTTAAATACATTTTTTCCCAATTAAAACAGCTTGTTTAGTTATTATGACTAACCATTTTCAGATGAAATATTTCCTTCAAGTCGAAAGAAAAATGCATTCCGAAACATCAAGGTGGCTGCGTTTTTTATTATGCAATTACAATTGTTTTATTAATATAATATTTATTTGCAAGTCAAACTAGTTTCTCTTGCATTCGTCCTTTGCACGACCATAGCCAAACAATTCTGGTTCCAAATTGGTAAACGGAGAGAAGCTAGCCCGACAGTTCCTTTGCAATATTGTGTCCCACAGTATTCGTATTTCGTTGCATTTACAACAACAGAATACATTCGAAGAAAACAATATTTCCCTTTATTTTGTCGTCTACATGATGACTGTACAAAGTCGGAGGTTTTGTCCTGCATTTCATGACATAACCTTTTTAGTAGTACTTATTACTCCAATGAAAATAAACTTCTTAAAATGTCAAAACAAACGTTTGGCACAAAAACTCCCTACTTTACTGAAGTCTAGACTTTAAGATGACATGCAACTTTTCAGTACTAATGGTGGTATTGTAATTAAAGCTAGATTCCTAAAGGTCTGTTTCAATGGCTTGTCCCTGTGAATATATCACACTGGGAAAAAAGAAAGGGGGACTGCCGACGTACGGAATGGGCATAAGCCGAAGCAAGCACGGTTACTCCGGCTAAGTTACAGAGACAGGCGTAGGCTCCTCGACGGCTCGCTACACGCATCCTTTGTAATTATTGTAATTACGATCCCGGCTTCTGGGGGAACTTCATTTTGTCAGTATAGGCATAGATCAATGTGCATTACCAA
This sequence comes from Triops cancriformis, assembly GCA_020615345.1. NCBI lineage: Eukaryota > Metazoa > Arthropoda > Branchiopoda > Notostraca > Triopsidae > Triops > Triops cancriformis. The sequence continues at coordinate 51,740 of JAHZNP010000478.1, read as the reverse complement.
CCAAGATACTTTAAAGCTCCAGAAATCACAGCTTATTTCAGAGGCAGTATTTTCCAATGAAAGGAAATCGCATGTCGCGATAAAGAATTTAGAGCGACTCAATAAAAGTGTCAGAAAACTTTCCGAACATGTCACCGATATACAACTGATTCATATTCTACCAATTTATAATCAAGCACAGCCTAAAAAAATATTATAAGAATATCCTTTATCATTTGCTCTTTCTTAAACATTTCCCCCCTCATTTTCCTAACACCGTTCTTTTGTTGCGAAAAAGTCGCAGAAATAGTTTCCTAATTACGCCCCATTATCATCGTACTGAATTTGACAAGCTTCGCACATTTTTCTTCCGAATTTTTCCTGTACATGGCTATTTAAAATAAGGTCCTTCGAATATGATTCTACTAAGGCTCATTGCATTTGTTGATGTATTGATTGTTGTGTTCACGTTAATTTTGTTTGTTAAACGTACAGAGCACAATTCAAACGTGTTTGGGTGAACCTGAGATCTTAAGACAGATCTGTAATTTTTTATAGGTATTATTAACAGACTTGACATTTTCGACGGTTAAGACTATTGTGAACGAGCAGACTGATCTCCGAACCGCAAAAATTTCATGAGATTTGGAGTACAGTAGAACTCCGATTTTGTCAACTCCGATTATGGAAACTCCCGATTATGTCAACGACCATAGCCCTGCCTTTTTTTAAGTGTCAGCCTTCAAGCAAACATCAATCCCTGATTACCTGAAGTAACCGCTGATGTATCACTCGGTTGCTCCCTGCCGTTTTTTTGTGTAAAAGGTTATTCTCACCTAGAGCATAAGGGCATAAGAGCTGCATAATTGAGGCACAAGGAAGGGAAAGGTAAACAATACATTTTCCCTGGTTCCAGCTATCTCTCCACCTTCATCGACAAAAAAGGGTTGGACTAAAGAAGGGGGCTGAGCAAGTTGTCAGATGGTAAAGTTTAGGTGGTAAACAACGCTTTAGCTTTGTCTCCGCCTCTAGCTGCCAAACGACAGCAGGTAGGCCCAGAGGAACACAAATGAAGCATAGGCATAAGCCCTTATGCTCTAGGTGAGAATAACCCCTAATTCTTACGTGATTTTTATGTGATTCAACTGCCTTTTTTGATCTCGCAATAACCTTACAAATAAGTTATTTGTGCAATGTGAACAGCCTTAACATAATCCGTTTTCAACTTACTGACTACCTTATTTATTTAGATATTTTTCTGATTATTTTAATTGAAAAAAAAGTTTTCCGATTTTGTCAACTATCCGCCTCATCAACTATTTTCAGATCCCGATCGGTTGATAAAATCGGAGTCCTACTGTATAGACAAACAATGACAAATTGCACGAGTGATACTAAAAAAGTTTTTCAGACTGAAAGCAGAAGGTTTTATGACACGTCAAGTTTTATACAGTCTGGCTTTTAGAATTTATAAATCAATAAGTGTTTTCGATCACTAAAATAATGCGTTTACGAGAAAAACTTTCACATAGATGACTGTACCGTTGACGTTCGTCGGTACGCGTATGCCTGTGTTTACTACTCGAGTACCGTTGGTTCTCAGAGTACCAAACATACCAACTGCTCCCCCTGGGCAGTAGGTGGCGTTAGTAGCGTCCAACAACCAGAAAGAGCCACAGCCGTAACGGTCGTCGGTGACGTTGACAAACGGAGTTGGCTTCATGGGTTGACCTTCTAAGTTGAAAATGTCAACGGTCGCTCCATGGCTTGAATCGTACGTTAAATTGGATAGGGTTCCGTTTGGACTCATAAAGACATTTTTGTAAACGCTCATGTCTTGGCGTGAGTTGACCGATACATTTGATTTGAAGCTGGTGTGAAAATTAATTCTCAAATACAGATAAGCATTGAGGTGAATTAATCGGTACATATCGTATAAAGACAGAGCGTAATTCTTGGTTTCGGTTCCACTGGTCAAGTTTACCTTTCTTTCTGTCAGAAGTATGGAATCCAACTCGCATTGGACGAAAATAGGTACCGAATCCGGTCCGTCACCATCTGGCCACAAGTAAACTGTAGCTGTAAAGAAATTATGTTTAGCAAACGGAGTACAGTCAGAGTGCTTTAAGCGAACACAACTCTCCCAATTTAGTGAATTTTAAATATGATGTAGTGAAGTAAATCTCAAAACGAAACTGTTGACAGTTTCTGTGTCTACTTTCGTAATCGTTTAATTATTAGTTTTCTAGTGATAAAATATTTATTTGAATACAGATTTAACGGTGTGGTGAGTTTTGTTCAAAATGCAAGGAATTTTTTTTTAAAATAAGAGACTTTACGGCCAAATATATCGTCCCGTGCCATAAATTCCGTGCAAGTCTTGATGCAGCTATGACAGTCAGGATATGTTCCCACACATCCCGGTCGTACATTAGCACAAAGTTGGATACTCGTGTCCGTGGTTGGTAAAGCAATGCTAGTACTCAGTCTGGTAGTTATTTTGGTGCTCGTCGAAGTTGTCCAAGTACTCGACTTAGATGCCGTCGCGGTACTGGGCTGAGTTATTGCTGTACTTGCCCCAGGCGTCGGCTGAGTACTTTTTACTGAAATTTGCGAATGTATGCCAGTACTTAACTTCTCCCACACGGAACACCCAGGGTGAATAAGTAACTGTGGCACAGTTCTATTTCTGCGAAGGTTGTCGGACAGTAATTCGCAGACATAAACGTTCTCTGTTTCATAAAAATTAAATGCGTAGCAAGAGTCTTGATTGGCACAAGAATGACTGCAGACCATCCTCACCCAGATCAAAGAAGATCCTATAAATTATGTTAACGAGCTTTGAATTTCACTGACAGTTAAAATTACCTTTTGCAATCAAACGTGGCTGAAATAAGTTCCCCGAGACGACCAGTCGTTTGCCAGTACAACTGGCACAGAGGGCGAAGTTTTTCCATGAGGCATCTGCGTTACAATTCTGGAATAATGTCCAGTATACCGAAGTTGAAATTAGTAATTCCAGCGAAACGTACTGTTTTAGCAATTGAAATTTCGACATTTGGTTTTCGATACTACGAGCTATTGTGAAGTTGATCCGTTTCCCAACGCTGCGTAGAACACACTGATCAGGATCTAATGCCGGTTTAACGATCTTCGTGACCTGGCATCGTTTCTGTGTATGGGCTAAGTTAATGATTATTTTGGCTCACACGTTAAGGTAATTCGGAACTCACAAAACTTTATTATAAAGAACATGTTCCTCAAAAACCATTGTCAGAGATCAAATGTGAATCTCTCGCTGAGCTTTGTAGATATACACTCTTGTGTTACTAAATGACGACCGTTTTTTCCTGACTGAACGAAAAATTTTCCCATTTGAATGAAAGTAGCCATTATCAGGCGCATATGTTAGTCTACTCCATATCTTAACAAGTCTGACATTCAATCTAATAAGCCAGATCAGCATAGTTCTCCATTTTCACAGACGGAAATCTTGCTTTGCCATTGCCCGTTAGGAAGAACCTTTTCGATCCAATTTTTTTTCGACAAGTATCGATGCATAAATCTGAAAATGATACATGATCTGCTGATATATGAACGGTCCAACTGCAAAAATATTGTAATTAAACTTGTTTGAAGGTGAACGTTCACCATATGTTTAAGTATTGTAATATGTCTGGCATTTTAAAAGTAAACGTATTCACATTCCCTTGACGTTACGGTAACCAATCTACCTTTTTTAGAACATGTCTGAATTTGTGTATCCAGTTCTAAACTTTGTATATAAATTAAGTCTTGCCAGACGCAGACGGGTCAGCAAAGTTCAATCGCACTCATTGTGTTACAGTTCACTCCATGATGGCGTTGGAGTAGTTATGTTTTTCCCCACCATCATTTACCCTGTTTTTCTTTTTAAAATTATAATGCCAAGCTGGCCTTTTTTAAACGGTCACTTGCTCTTTGTTTAACATTTCCCCCCTTTACTTTCCTAATACCGTTCTTTTGTTGTTAATAGGTCGCACAAATTGATTCTCAACTAAGCCCGATTACCATCGTCTTAAACATTACAACCCTCTCATATTTCTCCCGCCAAATTTTTTATGTAGCTACCCCACTTAAAATATGACTAGGAATATGGTTCCATTAAGGCTTTTTGCATTTCATAAAGACACGTAATTTTTTTCCGAACATATTAGTCTTCCCTGGAAATATTACCCTCCGTTGACATCTTGTTATTGACAATTAACAATTAGTAATGATTTTGCTACGTCTCTAACCCTATTCATATTCGAAGCGGCTTGTAATATTGACTTCTACTTCTCAGCTTGGTAAAACTAAAAGGCGTCCGCGCACTACTGAATAGAATCGTAATTCATAAAATTTTCTTCGGTGACATGAGATTTTAAGAGGAACTGTACTTAACATTGATTTTATATGGTTTTATTGTAGTCTAGTAGCTATAGAGTCGAATTTTTTCGACAACATGTACCATTTCTGTGATTGTGCGCACTGTTGTATGCTCAGCAAACATTGTTTTGTCATGTGTTTTACAGGGTCGATAAAACATTACAAATTAAGAGTAGTGCTGATACAAGTTCGATTTGTGATTCAAGCAGAGATGTTTTGTTTGCACGTCTAGGTTTACAAAGTAGGAATTTGAAGCTTTAAATTGGTAAGTATTTTTATCCCACAAACATTTTCGGGTCTGCGAGAAAAACTTTCACATAGATGACTGTACCGTTAACATTCGTCGGTACGCGTATGCCTGTGTTTACTACACGAGTACCGTTGGTTCTCAGAGTACCAAACATGCCAACTGCTCCCCCTGGGCAGTAGGTGGCGTTAGTAGCGTCTAGCAGCCAGAAGGAGCCACAGCTGTAACGGTCGTCCGTGACGTTGACAAACGGAGTTGGTTTCATGGGCTGGCCTTTCAAGTTGAATATGTCGACGGTCGCTCCACGGCTTGAATCGTACGTTAAATTGGAAAGTGTTCCATTTGGGCTCATGAAAACATTTGTGTAATCGCTCATGTCTCTCCGTGGGGGGATCGTTATATTTGATTGGTAGGTGGTTCGGAAAAGGATTCTCAACAACGGGTAAGCATTGAGTTGAAAAAGTCGGTACATATCATAAAAAGACATGGTAGTGTTTTTTGTTTCGGCTCCGCTGCTCAAGTTCACGTTTCTTTCAATCAAAATTATGGAATACATATCGCATTCGGTGCGAATAGGTATCGAATCCGGTCCGTCACCATCCGGCCACAAGTAAACTTGAGCTGTAAAGTGATTAAATTAAAGAAACTGAATACAATCTTGGTGCTTAAATCAATCACAACTCGCCCAGCTTAATTAATTTCAACAGAATTGAGGTAAGTTTTTAAAAGCGAAACTTGATCGTTTCTGTATCGATTTTCATATTCATTTAATTATGAATTTTCTGGTGATTAGAGAATAATTTGAATACTGAATTGCTGGTGTGGTGAGTTTTATTTGAAATACACAACTTTTAAATAAGAAAGAGTACAAGTTTTTCTTACGGTTAATCAAATCGTCCCGTGCCATATAATCTATGCAAGTCTTGATGCAGCTATGACAGTCAGGAAATGTCCCTAGACATCCCGGCCTTAAATCCGCACAAAGTTGAGGTGTCGGGTAGGTGGTACGTGAAGCCATGCTAGTACTCAGGCTGGCAGTTATTTTGGTACTTATCGAAGTTGTCGGAGTACTCGACTTAAGAGCCGTCGCAATACTTGGCTGAGTCATTTTTGTACTTGCCCCAGGCGTCGGCTCAGTACTTTTTCCCGAAATTAGCAAATTCAAGCCAGTGCTTAACTTCTCCCACACGTAACATCCAGGGTGATTAAGTAATTGTGGCGCAGTTCTATTTCTGCGAATACTATCGGACAGTAATTCACAGACATAGAAGGTTTCCTTTTCGTAAAAATTAAACGCGTAGCAAGAGTCTTGACTGGCACATAAATGGCTGCAGTCTATCCGCACCCAGATCAAGGAAGATCCTACACATTATTTTAACGAGCTTTGAAACTCACACAGTTAAAATTACCTTTAGCAATCAAACGTGGTTGAAATAAGTTCCCCGAGACGACTAGTCGTTTGCCGGTACAACCGGAACAGAGGGCGAAGTTGTTCCATGATGCATCTGCGTTACTTTCTTGGAAGAGTGTCCAGTAGACGGAAATTAACATGAGTAATTCCAATGAAACGAATTGTTTTAGCATCTGAAAGTTCGTCATCTGGTTTATGTTACTGCCAGCTATTGTGAAGTTGGTCCGTTTCCCAACGCTGCGTAGAACATACTGACCAGGATCTAATGCCGAATTTCCGGTCGTCGTAACCTGGCAAGTCCATACGCATCGTCCTGTGCGTATGGGCTAGGAAAATATTTGTTTCCTCTTGTCCATACAGGCGCAAAGAACCCCCAGGCCTCATTATAATGCATACAGTATAAGCCAAGCAGTATACTGTGCCCCAAGCTCTTTGAATAACGACCCTGTTCCCAAAATTACTGTCAGAGATTAGTTGTGAATTTCTCGCTGAAATTTTTACAGATATATTCTCATGTGTTTTTAACTGACCACCGAATCTTGCTGACTGAAAAGAAGCTTTGGAAATTTGTTTGAAAGCAGCGGTAAGGAATCGCATATCTTAGTCTGCTAGTAATTAGTATTTTAACAAGCCGGACAACCAATCAAGTAAGCTATAACAGCATAGTTCTCTAGTTACACAGATAAAAATTTTATTAGCTATGCCATTGAACCCTTTCGGGTCAAAATCTTCCCCTGACAAGTATTGTATATGAGTTCGTCAACGACAGTCGAAGAGCAATGTACAGTTGTTAAAATTTGTACGAAGATAAACCTTCACCCTATTCTTAGGTGCTGTAATATGATTAGCCTTCTAGAATCTTTCCCTGACCTTATGTGACCTAAACTTCCTTTCCTAAACATATCTGAATTGCCATAACATCTCTAACTTTGATTACAAATCAGTCTTACTAGATGCAGACAGGTTTAGTTCAACATTACACAGGCGAAGTTCAGTCTTACTCTTTGTTTAAAATATTTCGTCCTCTGGTGGCGTTAGAATCTCGAAGTCCAGGTTTTGTGTACAATGCACAAGTGCAAGTTTAGTTTAATAGTTATGTTTCCTTTCGACGTAAGTAACATGCTTTTCATTCTAAATTTTAAAGCGACGCTAGCCTTTCAAATGATCACTCGCTCTTTCTTAAACATTTCTCCCCTCATTTTACTAATACCATTCCTTTTTTCGTTAGTACGTCACATAATTCGTATCCCAATTAAGCCCCATCATCATCACACAAACTTGACAAGCTTCGCATATTTCTCCTCAATTTTTTCATGAAGCTACCCCGCTTAATATGACAGTCCCGAATATGGCCTTTTTTTATTGGCAGACCGCGCAGGAAATCAAACTGTAACAGTTTTGCCGCAATAGGCGAAAGCCTGCGCGGTCTGCCAATAAAAAAAAGGCCATATTAAGGGTCTTTTAAAGCTCTTTGCATTTCACAAAGAGACGTGTACTCAGTTGGAAAAATATACTTGAAAACGAACCCTTCATTCGAACCAACATTAGCTAAAAGACAAGTTTATACAACACAAAAATGGCGCCTCATTACCGAGTAAATAAGATCCCAGAATATGATTCCGTTAAGGCTGTGTGCATTTCATAAAGACATGGATTAATATTTTTTTTACCGAAAGGGGGTGAAGGAGAAGACTGCATAAAGATTGTAGTCTGCAAGATTATTTTGTTCATTAAAGGTACGCAGCACAATTCAAATTTACTAGTGATCGTAAGACACGTGAGCAATTTTTTAAAGGCATTATTATAATCGACTTGACATCTTCGACTGTTGCGATTATTGTGAATGAGTACACTGTTCTCTGCACAGCAAAAAATTCACCAGCCTGAAATACCGATAAACAATGAAAGATTGCACGAGTGTTAATGAAACATATTAGTATGGTGATTGAAATCAGGTTTGTTACATATCTCAGGGGCATCCGCAGATCTGAATGACAAGGACAAGCTTAGTTGTGGATAACTTATAAGCTGCTAAAATTAAGGAATATTTTCACTTCTAAAACCCATTATGTCGTGAGTGCAACTTTTATATAGTATGTTAGACCGTTAACTATTGTTGGTACTCGTATACCTGTGTTTACTACTCGAGTACCGTTGGCTATCAGAGTACCGAACATCCCAGCCGCTCCCCCTGGGCAGTAGGTGGCGTTAGTAGCGTCCAGCAGCCAGAAGGAGCCACAGCCGTAACGGTCGTCCGTGACGTTGATAAACGGCGTTGGCTTCATGGGATTACCCTTCAAGTTGAAAATGTCGACGGTCGCACCATAGCTTGAATAGTACGTTAAATTGGATAGGGTTCCATTTGGGCTCATGAAAACATTTGTGTAATCGCTCATGTCTGCCCGTGAGTTGATCGATACGTTTGTTTTGAAGCTGGTTTGGAAGATGATCCTCAAATGCGGGTAAGCGTTAAGTTGAATTAATCGGTGCATGTCATAAATAGACATGATATTGTTAACGGTTTCGTTTCTACTGGTCAAGTTTATGTGTCTTTCAATCAAAACTGTCGAACTCATTTCACATTGGACGCTAATAGGCACTGAATCCGATCCGTCACCATCGGGCCACAAGAAAATTGGAGCTGTAAAGAAATTATCTATTAGCACAAGGAATAAAATTAGTGTACTTAAAACAAACATAACTCGCCCAATTTAATGAATTTAAAATAATACTGAGGAAGGTTTTTAACAGCAAAATGATTGATTTTGATAGCTAGTTTCATATTCTTTTAATTATTGGTTTCCTAGTGATGAAATTAATTTTATCAATACTAATTTGACGGTTTTGGTGAGTTTTGCTTGAAGCGTATGTAACTTTCAAAGGATACAAGAGTTTTTTACGTCCAATTAAATCGTCCCGTGCCATATAATCTGTGCAAGTCTTTATGCAGCTATGGCAGTCAGGAAATGTCCCTAAACATCCCCATCTTAAATCGGCACAAAGTTGTGGTGTCGTGTCCTTGGTTGGTAAAGTCACGCCAATACTCAGACTGGCAGTTGTTTCTATACTCGTCAAAGTTTTCCGAGTAGTCGACTTAGAAACCGTCGCAGTACTTGGCTGAGTCATTGCTGTACTTGCCCCAGGCGTCGGTTGAGTATTTTTTGCGGAAGTTAGTGAATTTAAGCCAGTAATTAACTTCTCCCACACGAAACACCCAGGGTAATTCAGTAACTGTAGCGCAGTTCTATTTTTGCGAAGGTTGTCGAACAGTAATTCGCAGACATAGAAAGTTTCGTTTTCGCAAAAATTGAACGCGTAGCAAGAACCTTCATTGGCGCACGAATGGCTGCAACCCATCCTCACCCAGATCAAAGAAGATCCTACCAAAAAAAGTAAATGAGTTCTGAAACTCACGGCCAGTTTAGTTTACCTTTTCCTATCAAACGCGGTTGGAACAAGTTCGCTGGAACGACCAACCGTTTGTCGGTACAGCCGGAACAGAGGGCGAAGTTATTCCATGATACGTCTGCGTAACATTCCTGGAATAATGTCCAGTATACCGAAGCTAAAATTATTATGCCAAGTGAAATGAACTGTTTTAGTATTTTAGAAGTCGCCATTTAATTCACGAAATTCTCCGAGTTATTGCGAAGTCCATCCGCTTTCCAACGCTTTTTTAAACAAACTGCCCAGTCTAAAGTGCAGCATGACTTTAGACTGAGTTTTCGCGACCTGGCGAACTCCCGCGCAATCTTCCTGCGCGTACATTGTATGCTACACAAACGTTGCGTTCGCAAATTCACACGAAGTAAACTAGTACACGAATTCACATAGTAACTAGCGAATCTGTCTTTAACTTTTTAAAGACATTTCCTCATGTTATGCTTAAGTCCATCTGATTTTGCTGACCAAATGAAAGACATGGAAATTCGTTGTAAAGTAATCTTGATCAATAGCAAACCTTAATATCCTGTTGGTGGTTTATTCAATAAGCAGGACGAAATCCGACCAATTAAGCTAAATCGCCACTGTTTTCTTCGCAATCGCAAATATACTTCGTATACTACTTTATACTACTCTTTATTACTAACCTATCTGAAGCACCTTTATGTCATGACCTCAACCAGATAAGTGCAGTAGCTTGTAACCATAACTTTAAATGTAATAAAAGCTGTACGAATTTTAATATCCACCCTGTATTTTGAAAAGTACAATGTTTTGAATTCGAAAAGTAGAAGTATGAAGCTTTTCCCTGACTTTGTAACATAAACTAACCTTTCTATAAATATTAACATAGCTTTAACGAATCCTAAATAACAATCCTATTACCAGGCTCAGAACAGTCAAGCTAAACGTTATACAACGAAGTTATATCCTACAAACTGTGATAAAGCAGTTCACCTCTAATTGCATTAAGTCTTCGAAGTCAAGGTTTGTGTTTACCGTGCCCAAGTGCAAGTTAACTTTAATTATGATCCCTGGAAATTATCCTGCATTTTCCTTGAAAATTTATCGCCATACTCGCGTTTCAAAAGGTCTTTTTCGCCCTTGACCTTTCATAAAGACTCCCGCCTTACTTTCCTGCACCAGTCTTTTGTTATTAGTATGTGGCATAAATATGTATCAATTAGCCCCATTATCATCACACTAAACTTGACAAGCTTCGCACATTCCCCCATGCAACATATTTCATGTACCTGCCCCATTTAAAAAAAAACTCCCGAACGCGGTCCTATTAACGCTCTTTGCGTTTCACTAACACATGGATAAAGTTGTTTATACCGACACGGAGTGAAGTTTATAGCATAAGGATCTTATAGATGGAAAGAAAAGAGAAGTTTGCGTTGTGTTTAACAACAGGATGACCACGGAACATTTGGATAATGCACGATTGAGTGCAGAAGATGGGACGTTGTTTTTCTCTCACTGGTAAGGATCTCAAGGAATGCGAGCTACTGAAGTCTTGTCTAATGGGCAGCTTATTTGAACTCGGGAATGCCAGCAAGTGAACACATAAACTAGTCGGATCAGTAATCTTCCATGGCAAAGCCGAAGACGGCTTTTAGTGTGCTATACTTAATTAAGGAACAAAACACCGTAAATACAGTTTGCAAAAATATATTTGAAAACAAACCCTTCATTCGACCTAACACTGGGTAAAAGACAAGTATATACAAAATAAAATGGCGCCTGATTACCAAGTAATCAATTTCCTAACTGCTTCACTCTCAAAATTTGTCTGTCGAACTTTTACAAATAAATACCTAATACAAAGAGTTCCACATCGTCCAGCGTGGGGGGTCAGAAAAAGTTTCAAGCAACAACGGCTGTTCGTTCCTATACGTACACAACATTCCTGACATTTTCTTTTGTAATTACTCGCTTCGAAAATAGTCATTAAACATTCTTTCTGAATGCAGTTCAAAAGAGCTCAAATGACGACTCTTTTAACTGATGGTTTTCAAATTTTAGCTAAAGCCTAAAGCGTTCACGTCGCTGGGAGCGCCAACTTGCGGGAACGCCCTGAAGGCAAAGGCGCACTGGACCTTGCACACGTGGTCTTGCAAGATCTTTTCTTTTGAAAAGGCCTGCGCTAACTGGAAACAGTTGGAAATCTTTAGCGATTGGCAAATGGGACCTTCTTTCGTGCAAGTACACATAACGCAAGGCGATATCAACTCGGCTTTGCCGATCTCGATGTGAGTATTGCCGACTGTGCAGGATACGCGCTCTTTCCATAGTTCCAAATCAATAGCGGGCAACGCCGAGCAAGGCACGCGCGGATTTCTGACAAATAAACAAAGAAATATAGATTATTACTATCAAACAATCATTTTTATATTTAGAATTGATACTAAAAGCAATCGAAGGACAGAAAGTCAGAAAACTGCCCTTTCTTTCAAATATCTAAACTATAACCGAACCGCCATCTTGGGTGTTGATGATGTCATTAACTTGAAACAGTCCCAGCGCCACCTGCGAACAAGCTGGCGAACGCTGTAATGGTTCATAAACGCTAACTTTTGTTTATGTAATGTCTTGGATTTCCATTTCACGAAAAATCCAAGACATTTTAAGTGATAACAATTTGGATTTCTGTTTCACGGAAATTCAACCCGTTCCAAAGTAAAATGAAAATCCAAGATGGCGACATGGTACATTTTGCGAATCACGAGATTATGAATAATAAAAATATTGCGTACAAGAACGGTTCAGGTTGATCAAAGGCCGAACGCTGCAAGGCGGAGATATCATCACTGTTGTCGCAGATTAGTTTGGCGACGGTGGATTTACGGATTTCGCTCAGCTGTTGCTCGGTGAAGCGAACCAGAGGATCGCCGTTCTCGTACCAGAACCGATCGCATTTCCGCAGCTGTCTAAACTGCATGGCAATGATGCAAGCGAAAGTCGGGCCCACCAAGCCGCCATGCAATGACGTCTCCGACAAGCCCCCGGGGAAGAGATCGATGTCGTCCACCGATTCATAGGTGGCGCGCAGACGCGCAATCACTTCCGGACGCATTTCCCGCGACAAATCATCCCAGGTTTGCGCACGCTTCAAGTTACACAACGCCCGGTACTCGTTATATGGCGGAATTCCGTGATCACGAGCTAAAATAAAGTAATATATAAAAATATACAACATTTATAAAAATCTAAAAAAATCCTTAAAAATCCACAAAAAATCCTTAAAAATCTATTTAAAAATGTATATAAAAATCTATTAAAATCTATAAACATACATTAAAAACCTATAAACATACATTAAAAATCTAGAAAAATACATTAAAATCTATTAAAAATCTATACAATATATACAAAAATGTATAAAATAAGTTAAAATATAACAAATAAACAATTTGTATAAATAATACCAAATAAACGAAAATAAATCAAATATAAATACAAAAATATTTACCACGTTGGATATTCAAAGACGCCAAGTCCATTCCAGAGAAGGGGCGCTTCTTGTCTTCGAACAAATGGTTGGTAACTTCATGGGTAATGAACTGATCCAGAGTTTCCATAGAAGTGCCCAGCAAGCCTCGTAAGATTTCGTCGATCATGCCTGGTTCGTACAACATGTCCGGGTTCATGAAAACGTCCCTGAGTTGGACGCCCGAGCCGCGGTCTTCGTAGTTGCGGCCCATACGTTTCAAGTTGCTCTTCAACAAACTGTGCCCGAACCTGAACGCCGCAGCTCCAAATTCGTTGAACACGGTCGGATTGCAAGTGGAATCGTAGCCGTTATAGTAACCGTCGGTTTGCACTCGAAGATCGTACAACGTGACTGCGTTCCAGCCTAGTACGCGGGGTAGAAATTCGTTGTAGGTCATGTGCTGGAATTCCGCCGACATGATACGCCGACCATGCTGGTACAACATCTCGTCCGACCAGTGAGGATTGATAGCCGCTAACTGTTCGACGATTCTGTTGTGCTCACGCATGAACAGGGTGTGGAAAGCCGCTAAACCAGCTTGTTCTGACGCTCTGGTGTCTCCTGGGAATTTTTAGTTTCGAAAGTTGAATAATACGACAATTAGTGTTAAGAAAATGCGAAAAACATTGGCTAATTTTACATAAAATATACGAAGAAAATACGAAGTGACTGGATAATACGGAAAAATATTTAAAACGGAAATACATGGATAGGAAAATATACTTGAAAAAACTAAATATAACGCAAAGGATTACTGACTAATTTTACTGAAAATTCGTTAGCTATTTTTAAAAACTAGCTTATATTTACTGAAAATCTGTTTGTCAATTTTACTCAAAATGTACTAATGATTTTATTAAAAATTTACTAGATGATCTTACTGAAAATTTACCAAACGATTTTACTGAAATTTACTAGATGATTTCACTGAAAAATTACAAGATGATTTTACTGGAAATTTACTGGATGATTTTACGGAAAAATTTACTAGATTTACTAACCTCCAGTGAAGCAAACGCCAGAAGGCGACTTGCATTCCTTGTGTTCGGCTGTCTGGGGCAATAATTCCTTGCCTCTAATAGGATGGCGTGTTGCGTTCAATCCGCCACCAATGAAACTGCGCAGCGTTCTTCCTTCGCAGACATCAGATCCGTACGTGTGTGAAGCGTCCAGGAAAGCTGTTACTTGATTCAATTGTTCGCGGAAGCCGAGTGTAAGTTGGCCGGGTAATGAGCGCGTAAACGCGATACATTTAGGGCGACCCGTTTCCCGATCAATTTGCGGGTACCATGGGTCATTGGGTGGAACGGAAATCGGGGCGCATTCCGGGTGAACCGTTCGCGCGGCGTCACAAGAGCTGCAGTCGAGAATCGAACCGCCAAAGCCGCGGTTGACGGGCGTGAAGGTGATGTCGTGGTCCAAAATCTGGCCGAACTGCATCAGAACTAAGGAGTAGCGCACATGCGGCGCACTGATGTCGCTGTGGATGTTGGAAGACACCAAACGGGCTGTAGGTAACGGTCGGCCCGATTTCGCCGTTTGTCGCATTGCCAGCAAACCTACAGTTACGTCGACTTTCAGTGTTGAAACGCCATAATTCTGGTTTGAGTCGCCGTTTGTCTATTCGCAAGATACGCTGCTACTCACAAGCATAGACAAACAGCGACGTTCAGTGAAAGGTTTTCGGTGGGATTTTTACGACGGGAAGAGTGATATGAATGTGGAGAAGCGAAAGCGCCTTAACCGGGTCGCGAACTCCGGACCTTCAGTGCCACAAGCAGACGCTGTTAACCGCTCGTCCACAGTAGGACAGTATTGAAAGGGACAGAATGTGTAATTCTGTCCTTCGGGAACATTTTACTTTCTTACTTTATCACTTGACTTACATTTTAACTTGAACTAAGATCTATTTATTTTAACTTGAAGTAGAAGATATTTAAATGATTTCACTGAATAAAGAAGCTTAGCTTCTGTCACTTGGTTGACGAGAAGAAAACACAGAAATTCAGCGAACAAATAATACAAAGGGATACGAATAACAGGAGGAACTTACCGTCTTCATAGCGAGGAGGTAAAAGTCGTACAAAGGCACGGAAAGATTTGCCCAGTTCGGGTTGTTGAAGGTTGTTGCACCAGCCAGTCATCGTTCTAAAGAGCGAGGTGTGGTCACAAGGTAACGTTTGCTCGTCACATTGGAATATTTTCGGAATGTCCACGACTTCGCTCACGTCAATGTTTGGCAAAACGTTCACGATATCCTGCAAGCTATGCGGTTGCCTAGCTCCGCTTTCGCTGTCCTTTTGCCTTTAATTTAATTACCATTTCCAATTTAGACCACATAAAGCTTTCAACGTATTATTAGTCGAAGAAACTTATTTTACTTACCCGCCCAAGAAAGAATTCACGAAACGTTTCGACGCAAACTGAAGCACACGGGAAATATTCGCAATCAAAGTCGCTTGACGTTTAGGACGACTGAAGCTGAACGAAGTACCGGCCGGCGATTTCGGATCGGCGACGCGACCTTAAATTCCCAACCAAAAAAATAATTAAAACGAATCACTTGATTCAACAAAATGTCCCCAATTTGGTTTAACGCTCCTAAAAGTCTCCATTAACAGTCTTAAATATGGAAACAGACACAACCAAAGGTAAAGCCACACCCCCAACTGGTTTTCTCCCTCTCCTGCCAAACTACGATCCGAAATGAGGCAAAAGAAGACTACAGAAGAGCGCCCAACACAGAAGAAACCCCGTAAAGTCGTAAAAAGCGTCTGATGGTGTGTGTAAAAGTCTTACGTTGGGCCACCAAGTCGACTTCAAAGTCATGGAGTAAGTCAGCGGCTTCATGGCCTCGCAGAAACGAGTCCTCTAACCAATCCTGGCTCAGTCTCGACGCAGGCAACCTGGGCGCTGATTGGCTACTCACATTATCGCCCATGACGTCATCAGTTTCGTCTTCGTCATCGAAATCATCTGGTCCCAAGAGCTGTTCCAGCTCATATTCCAGGTCGTAGGCCGTGGCGGCTGGCGGGAGGGCGGGGTAAGGTGAAGGTTGACGTTTCACCTTCGGGGCGGAGCTATGGGGGACTTCAGAGTCGGACTGACTGCTCTCGGGGTAGATTAAGGGCCGCAGGAAAGGGAGCCATTGGGGGTGGGCTGCCATGAGAGACAGCAAAGGGGAGGTGCGAGAGTGGGAGGAGCGAACCAAGGGGGGTAATATAGGCACCTCGAAGTCTTCTGGTGAGTTAGGTCAAAGGTCATGTCAAAGTTCAGTCTTTTTTCTTTAGTTTTCATTGCACACATGTTGGTGAAGCTTAAATGTAGTAACAAAAATCGTTGGAAATTGTTTTGAAAAGGAAAATGAATTAGAATTTGAGAGAAAGAAAGGAAATTGGGGTTAGAAACTTTTTTGGTTAAGGGGAGGCCAATTTGTTGAGAGTGATCTGGGAGACTGGCTTACCTTCGGTGAATAAATCTTCTTCTTGCATCATAACGTCCGCAGCTTCACGACGGGCTCGCGTGACGGAATCTTCGAGCAGGTGAGGAGGAACTACAAAGTTCGGTGACGCGGTTTTCCACGGTTTCAGATTCAAGCGTGCTAGTACGTCATCGTTGCACGAAACTTCCGCATTTCTAAAACGATTTTGTAAGAATTTTTAGAATGAGAAGAAAAATTCGAAAAATTATTAGGATTACAAAGAATAATTCGAAAAGCTTCTAAAATTATAAAGAATAATTTGATAAATGTTTAGCATTGTAAAGAAATTTCAATTAATTAAATCTGCAATAATATTTGCAAGGTACAAATAATAATTCAGAATATTACTAGAATTGCAAAAGAATAATTGGAAAAAAATATAGAAAGTCTATAAAGTAAACTGAGGAGGAACCAAAATTCTTGAAGAGAAAATTACTTACAAGAAGGGGTCTGTCTTCAAAAAGACTCTCGGCTGCAGGAGGTTAAGACCGTCGCTGTTATCGCAGATCAAACGCGCTAACGTCACCTTCCTCAAGTTGTGCAATTGTTCTAGAATGAAATTAGACGTTCAATCACTTGCTGCTTCAGATAATAAACCTTTTATATTAAAAGTAGTTATATTAAACTTACAATGAAAATCCGTTCAATTTTCTTTATACTTTTTCACATATTTTCTTTTTAAAAATTATGTTTCTTTACTTTTAAGGTTAAACTGTTTCCGTTAACTTACCTTTCGTAAAGGAAGATGGCGGTAACTCGTTTTCGTACCAGTAACGGTCGCCACGACGCAAGTAATGGAACTGGCGCGCTAACAAGCAGCCTAAAGTAGGTCCAACAACGGCGCCATCAAGCGGCTTTTCTGCTAAGCCTCCCGTGAACAAGTCAATATCGTCGACAGTTCTAGAAAACGATGAATTTAACATTAGATATAACTAGAATCAAAGTTAATAAAGATTCTTAGCGGAAGTATACAAGAGATGACAAGAGCAAAATATACGAAAAATATTGAAAAGTTATTAGGTTTTAATATTTAAAAATATTAAAGACTTAGAGGGTTCGTTTGCTTAGCCAACACCAAACATGGCGGCTTTCTTTTCAAAATTTCGGAATTGATGCATCGTAGCAGAACACGTGTTTTAAACGCCACCTTTCGGTAGACTTATAGTACTGTTCTTATTACCTGTAAACGCCTTGAAGGGCAGCAATTGAGGGTGTGGTCATGACGTCAGAAAGACCGGCAAAGGCAGTAACTTTCGGTAAACCGCAGAAAGCGCGCCATTGGTTGTAGTCAGGGACACCGTGATCTCTTCCGTGTTGGATAATATGCGCTGCCATGTCGAATTGACCTATCAAATTAAACAAATACATATTTACTACAATCATCGTAATATACCATACGACGCAACGAAAAAGGAACATAGGCATCTCGACTATTTTATATAAAAGTTAAATATCTAGCACTATTTCTGTGACATACAACGCAATCTACGGGTAATAAGATTTATCCGCCATCTAGAAGTGCTTGCAGTAATTGAGAGCTAATATCTGAATTTTAAATTATACAATAAATGCAATACAAACATTATAAATTACGTACAACAAATATATAGAAAATAAGGTCAATAAATATTTTATAAAATTAAGTACATCTTAATTTGTCATGAGATCGTTTCTTTACCTTTGACGCCAGGGTTGCCGTCAATTAAGTTGTTCATAAACGGATCTTCTTGCTGCGCTTGCGTGCGTAAAAGCCCATCTAAAATTTGATCGAAGGCTCCGGGCGTGTATAGCGCAAATGGGGCGTAAAAGGACGACTTCGGCACGGATTTCGTCCCGGAAGACAGTTGTGCTGGCATCAGTGACGTCACAAAGCGTAAAGCCGCCGCTGCCACGCCATTAGCCACGCCCGCGTTGATGTTAATATCGTAACCCGTGAAATACCCTGAGGATTCCGGCTCCAAACCGTACTTGTCCATCATTTCCTGGTAAAAGAGATTCATTAATATTCAAATTAATACTAACCTTATATTTAATATGGAATTAGAAGTTCAAATCATTAAAAAAAATTAAAGTAAGAAAACCATACACTTTTCTTCAAAGTTTTTTGGAACTTTCTTTGGCACAGAATAAAAAAAAATTCGAAGGAAAAAAACCGACCGCTTAAAAAGTACAAATCTTTAGAAGAAAAAAATAAAGTTTTTTATACTTAAAGAAATATAATTAAAAAATAGATTTAACAATTCGAAAAGAATTGTAAAAAGTTTTAAAAAATCTTACTTTGCCTAGAACGACAGGAAGGAATTCGTTGTAGGTGACATGTTGGACTTCGGCCGCTAGGATGCGCCTAGCTTCCTGGAACAGCATTTCGTCCGCCCAATGCGGGTTCAACAATGTCAATTCCGTCGCCAAGCGATTATGTTCCCTCACAAGCAACAAATGCAAGCTGGTTAGCTCGACATGTTCGTTGATTCTCACATCGCCGCCGTCGAAACACGCCAAAGACGGTACTCGGCCAGTACCAACATTGCAATCGACAGTAATATTGCTGGGGGGCAACAATCCTTTCCGACTATTGTTGGGTCCTGATTGGGTTTTCAACAATCCACCACGGAAAAGCCTCAAATCGTCCGCTTCTTCGGACGAAGCGCCATAAATGGCGGACGCATCTAAGAATGACGTCACTTGGTTGATTTGTTCCCTGGGGCCTAAGGTACAGCCCACCCGGGGGGCGGTACCTGAACGGACATACTCTTGGCAGAAGGCGTTTTGGGGTTCGAAGAAGCTAGCGTTGCTAACAATAGGGAAACATTCGGGGTGTGTCTCGCTAGGGTTCAAATTGCAACACCGGAGGCGTTGACCTTGGTAGCCTGCCATCTGGGGAGTGTGCGACACATCATGCCACACGTACTCGCCCCATAAGGCTGTCATGGCGGTCAAATGGGCGTGGGTTTTGTTAGCAGAGGTAGCGGTGACGTCAGTGTGAACGCGGTTAGAGACTAAACGGGGTAAAGGGAGGTTGGCAGCGCCGCCACGCGGGATGCTAACGCCATCAGCGTACACTGGCGGCAGGAAACGTAAGTAGCGCGTGTTGGCGTTGCCCCAGCGCGGGTTTTGCACGTTGTTGCAGTAACCGTTGTAGGCGCGGTACTTGCGAGGTTGACAAGGGAAATCTACCTCCAGAGGGCACTGAGTCGAGAGGACTGTTCCTCGAATATCCGAAGTCGGTAAACCGTAGGTTACTTGCGAGGGAGTTAAGTGATGCCTAGAAGAAGACAGATTTTGTTACGAATCTTTCCAAATAAATAAGTAAAGTGTAATTTAAGAATATAATCAAACTAAGAAGAAACAAACAAACAGAAACCAAACTGTATCAAGCTTTGTAACAAAAACTATATAATCAAACTTATTTTATACATTTGTACCCGATAAACAAAATCGGGTACAAATGTACAAAAATAAGCCATTATAGTGTGCCCCTTTTTTTACAAACAAGTGTGTACAAAGTCTGTATAACGTTAAATTCTAACGTTTGTGGAGAGATACTGTGATAATTAGAAAAACTTGTACAGTGGAAGATAAAAACTTTAAGTTTTTACGGCAGAATTAAAAATGGAGGCTAAGAATTCGGATTACGAAAAACCTTGAGGCGTCAAAAGTAAAAGGAGATTGCACACATCGAAATTGCACAAAAGTCTTTATAAGGCATGATTTTATTGTCTAAAAGAGAAATTTTGCAATGGTTATAAAAACGGGTACGCGCCTAAGGGGATGGGCCGTTAGAGCGTACCAGTTTTCTAGATGGACAATGCTAAAACTTGACGCTTAACGAGTTTACGTAAACATGGGAATCGCTGTAGTCCTAACGCTTCACAAGTGTGACTCTTTGTTGGGTTATTGATTTGTCATTTGTAACAGAATTTCTCTGATAATTTTAAAAACGATTAACTTCTAAAAAACAACAACTAAATAACGCAGTAACAATGAAATGAATGAAACTACTAACAGTATATGGGACAATAGCACTGTGCAAAAGAATGAAGTTAATCTTTAAAAACAAAGTTCGAACAAATCTTTCTTTTCGGAAAATATATTTACTATGGTTATAATAAACAGGTACATGCATACCAAAATGGCTCGTTAGGGCATACCAGTTTTTCATGACCTTCGTGATTTCATGCAACTAATAATTGTTGTAATTTTTTTCCCTGACAATAGTTGTTTCTTACCCTGTGCCGATGATTTTTGTGGCTTCTTCAGCGATTAATGCTATCCTTGAGATATTTTTGGCCACAATTTTGGTTTTGTGCGAAGCCGCCATAAACCAGGCGGCGGTGGCGGGCTCCAATCTTGCACGACCTGCCATTAAAATAATTTTTATCTATTTTTTCTTCAAGCATTCGACTTTGAAACGTCCTTGTCATGTCCATAAATTTCGTGTAAGGGCTGCTATTATTATTTTTATAATAATAATTTCGCTTAAGGAATGTTATTATTCTTTTTGTGTTATTTTTTTATTATTAAAAAAACGCTCACCATTGGCGGCTAAAGCCGGCTCGATGGTGTCAAATCGTTGTTGGATGGTGGCTGCAGCTTTGGCGACGGTTTGGGCCACTTCTTTTGGTGGCAAAGGCGGCATGGATACTTCCAAATGGTTAGTAATGGGCGAAATATTCTTGGCGGGCCGCAAATGTTGCGTTTGGTGCCGCGTGGCAGCGACATCGCGCTTCGAACGTGTCTGTGTCCACGGATCGGCCGGCAAAACCACCGGATCCACCATATAAGGCGCAGGAAGGCCGCTACGATCTTCTTTTGCGTAATTGGCATCGGCCGCTGACGTCAAACCCAAGGTCACACTCAAGATTACGCAAGCTAGGGTGAGCCACCGTCGCCGGAAACACGTTTTCGTTGGCATTCTAGATAACAATCACGAAATGTATTACTTTCACTGTTTACTACCATTCAATTGTTCAAAACTCTAAAACATTCGTCGGAAAAACTTAATTCACGTAGAAATTCTTTCAAACATGTAATTTTTCTAAACAAAGTTAACTAAAATTAAAAAGTAAATAAATAGTTATGCAATAGAAACTAAAGCAATAGTAAATTAAGCATTAAATAAAAAACTTGATGTATGCTAAAAAAACAGTGGCAAAATCAAATGAAACACTTAAATTAACATAAACAAATTTCTTCTTAATTTTCATTTTATTATTTTTTCTTATAATTTTTATTGTTCTTACGTTTAGTCTTCCATTACGGTTTTTTATTTTTAATGTGTTACTTTTTTACTTTCTAGTATTTATTATTGTTTAACATTACTCGACTGTTTTGCAACATTTGGAGACGAACACGATCTTACGGGATTTTTGAAAAAGTTATCCTTTTAATTTTTATTATTTTATGTTTTTTTAGTCTTTAAATTTACAATATTATTATTGTTGAACATTACTCGATTGATTTGCAAAATTCGGAAGCGAACGGGATTTTAAGGGATTTTTAATAGTTATCCTTTTAATTTTTATTATTTTATGTTTCATTACTCTTTGATTTTCTAGTATATTTATTGTTTAGCATTATTGATTGTTTGGAGACGTACGGTAGTTTTCCAGGGCGGAAACTTTCGGATGATGTGGGAAAGTGGATGTGAAGAAGAAAATGCTCCAGAAATAGGCAAACAGATCATATTCCCGAGAAAAACGAGCGAAATTAAATAGAACACGAAGGAGAGTTTTGGTCAAGTAAAGAGAAAGGTATTGAGTTTTAGAGGGACTGCATGTATCTGTGTGGTAACGGAGACGGGAAAGTGGGGCACTGGGGAAAGTGGATGGCTCTGCTGGTAATGTTAGGGAACATCAGCCCATCCTTTCCTAAAGCCCATCCATCCATCGATCCCGGAAGTGTCGATGACCGACAAAATTGTTGTCGCTTTGAAACAGTTCATGTTGCGAATTCCCACTTTCGCGAAGAACGTCTGAAATCGCTTTTGAAACGCGAATACTGCACTAGTGTATGTACTGATAACTACTGCAAAGTATTTTGCAAGTATGTCGTAGGGATGTACAGTAAGAAAGTGGTACAACATAAGGCAAGTTAGCCTGTCAGCCGTACCCGTTTTTTACGTACAGTTTGGCATAATTCACGAAAGGATTTGTCTCTTCAAAAATGTTTAAGAACTTTGGAAGTTTATAAGCATTTCTGTACAGTATGAATAAGGGTGGAAAGTTTAATTTATACTATTTGTGATAGTATCCTATTTGCCTAACATGAGAGTATTCAAATTGTTTGAATTTTGGTTAGTTTTCAGACTAGTTTACAAGAATGTGGTACACGGTAAGCGCAATTAGCACGTGAGCTGTACCACTTTCTTTTGCAACCTTATTCTGAACGTGGGCATCGGGAAATTCTTTGAAATGCTGGAATCTATTGGAGTGAAAAATGTGCGTGAGTTATGGTATTTCGCGTTAGAAAAGAGAAACCGAGTTCGGATGCTTGAAGGAATGTGTGTTGTTTGGATTGTCGGGGAATCTCGAGAGAAAGTTTGGGAGCAAAATGACTTGAATAAAAATGCAAACGGCGTTTGGCAGTGTGGTAACCCCAAAAGTGGCTCAACAACGGATGGGAAACGAGTTTGCTTTCTTCTGTCTGGTGAATCCTTAGGCGGGGAATTTTGAAGAGCGAAAACTTTTGCGGTGAATAAGAGCATGGGAATTTCGTGGACATATTTCGTATCGAAATACTTTATCGTGTCAAATCACAAATGTTCTAACATTCCATATCAATCTACGATACGCACGAAATGTTACAATCAATTGTATTAAAACCTACGAAATTTTTATAGAATAAAAAATATTACAATTGGAATATAATATTTTCGAATTAGTTCGATGTGGTATGAAACTGAAATATAAAAATGTTAAGATTCAAATTTGGGTACAAATGAAATAACTGTCCACTGAAACCCATTTTAAACACTACTGACCTAATTTCGGAACTTTTTCAGAATCCACGTTGGGAAATTCACTAGAACACGCCGGATATTACGGAAAGGATCACAAAATTTCACGAAATGTTAGTAATACTTTTACTAAAATATTTGGCAAAATTAAAGTAAATTTTCAAATACCGCTACCTTCACTTGAATGGAATTTATGACTAAAAACAAAATTCCGAAACGAAAGATACTTCTAACATTTCCTCATCACGGAATGACAATGCAAAATGTCTTCCAACTTAGTCACTTCAACAAATACTCAAAGTTCAAACGCTTCCGAAGGTGTCGACATAACATTTGTCCACCCCCGCTTCACCCTCACCGGAATATAAAACGAAAAAAAAAATACCTGGTATAGTATGAGGGTTCCATTAGCACATTATAATTCCAACCAGTCACTGAAACTAATTCACGATTTTTTCCAAAACAAAAGGTTCCCCAAGAATTTTTCCCGAAAGGTATTGGCACTCGGTTTGCTACTCCTGAAAAATGAATGAAACTTTCAGGGTTGTGAGCGGTTCGACGTCCGCTGCTCATCTGAGGGACTTTTGTATCTAAACTTGGTTGTTACCTGCCTCGCCGATCCTCCGACACCAATGGACGTAACCGACAACGCGGAAACCGAAGACCAAAACGGAGACGCAGCAGAGGCGCAATCTTCCACATTGGCCTCCGGCTGAAGAGAAAGGTGTGTATGTGGTGTATGTATGTAGGCATATCCCATCCCATCCCATTCCAACAAAGGCAGCAAAAGAACCCAAAGCTGAAGGCAGCTAACCATACTGACCAAAAAGAGAGAGGTTTCCCTCAGGAATCTTAAAGAGAGAGTATTTGAATAAAGAAATTTTATTCGAGATCTTTCATGCTCTTCTTCTTCCGCCATTCCGGACCGTTTCCTATTGTCACTCACTACTGCCATTTGGGAATTTATGATTCTAAGTTTTCAATAACTAACGGTCGAATGCTCCTTCCGTCATTCTGTACCGTTTCGCTATTGTCGTTTGCTTTTACGATTCTGAATGACTTTTAACGGTAGAATTCTTACGTACGGTACAATACTACACAGATATGAATCTGGTATAACTGGAATTATTCTTGAAGGAACAGAAAAAGTAAATCCGCAATAGAATACGATTTTTTATTACCTAATAATTTCGTCTACTTAAATTTGTCAAAGATTTCAAGATAAGTTGTACTAACATTTCTTTTGTTGACTATTTCGAACGTTGACTAAAAGAAAAAATTGCGGCGCTAGTTCGTTCTATTTTATAACGTGTTTTCATTTATACGTTCTATACATGTTGGTATGTCTGAGTTTTTTTATAGGATGTAACGTATGTAAGAGTGTATGTGCTGTATTTAATGGATGTTTTGGACATATTTACACAATTGTAATTCGATTACGATTTCCCGGCTAGCTCAGTAGATAGAGCTTTCTCTTCTAATCAGTTTGTTATATTCATCAACATTTCCTCTCTAGTTAATTGCCAACGTCGACTTAAACGAATTACGTCGACGTAAGCTATTGTTTTGCAAGCCACTCACATGAATACACAAATTCGTGCATATACATTGTATTTACGTTACGAATGTGTAATAATGTTTATTTATAACGTAGATATAGTTTCCAGTGTACTGTTGGTTGTCATATTATGCAATTATTTTCGTAATTGTAGTTCAATTACTATATCCGGGCTAGCTCAGTTGATAGAGCACTACTTATTCTCATAATTACTCACGTTACCTTTTGTATTGAAGGATTCAATGTTCCCTGGTTTAGCGATAACAAGTTTCCAATTGCGGTTGGATTAGAATTTCGCGGCTTGAACAGTCAATAGAGCAATACTTACTATTCTACCTACTGCTTGTATACTTCCCACTACTTCCTGCTTACATCACCTTACTTTACGAAGAATTCGATCTTCATGTGTACCTTCATGAATCGGCGTCTTCACCTTCATTTTTATTGCATGTTTATTTTTTTTACAGCGAATCCTGAAAAGAAAATCATTCTATTTTGTTTGTATTCCAAAGTAAATCCACAAGCTCAAGGGGTTTCATCAGGGGGTTCCCACACATTTCGCAGCTAAAAATCCTAGAAAATAAAGAAACAAAACAAAATTATGCTCAATTCACGAAGCAGGGAAAGTCGTTTGAGCAAAGACAAAAGACTTGGAAAAGTGTAAAATTTGTACGAAACAACCTAGTAACATGTCTTTGTGACAGGCAAGTGAGAAAATCTACAAGAAAAGGTACGAAAAGTGGGGAGAAAAGGAGAGAGAGAAGCGCCCAAGTCGCTTAACTGAAAGTGGCTCAGTGTGTCACAGAGAAATCCGGGACAAGTTGCATCTTTTTCTTTTCTTCTCGAAAGCTGAGCGAAAGAGAGATGGTTTCCCAGCTGCAAGGAGGAGGACTTGATACACTGAGAAAGGGAGGTGAAATTTTCGTCGTTATACGACACATTAACAATAAAAGAAAAAAAAAAGGGAAGCTGAAGACTGAAGATGAGCACGAGGTATTACCAAGGACGACCACTTCCCAAACCATTTCCTTCGTTCCTTTCGGAAACAGCCTTGGCTTTTTATTTTGCCTTCGCGCCAAAAGACGATGATTGTCTTTTCATGACGAAACCTTCCAAAAGGAAGACCAGCAAGAGAGAAAGAAGCATCTTCGCGCCTTGAGGCGAAGAATCTTCAAAAGGTAATAAACATTTTTTTTTAAAAAGGTTCAGGGTCTTTTTATTTCAGGGTAAACCAGGTAAACTGCTTAGAACGAGACAACTCTCGCTGATTTCTGAATAGCAAACGAACCTTTCAAAGAACTTCCATTGTTTATGCACGTATGTGAAGCTGCACGTAGAGTAAAACGATTATATCAACTCCAGAAACTATGCGAACCACCAATTATGTCTGTTATGCTCGTTTTTCTTAACAAAGGATCCTTTCAACAGACATAATTTTCTTGAATTCGTGCGTAAACCCTTACGTGAGACAGAACTCTGATTTTATCCACTCCATTCATGGAATCTAACATTATCTCAACCACTGTCGTTTTTTTCATACAATAAAAAAATGCTTCAAAATAAACATTCTTCTTACACACACAGACGCACAGAAAATACAATTAAATGCGAATTATATGCAATCCTGTTACCAGAACGTCGAAATTCGAGAACGAGTTTCGTGAGTTTCAACTGGAGGTTGTCGTTTCTATCACATGTCCTATCAATTTAGATTTCTATGCCAGTGGAACCCTCTTTTATGTAATGTAATAATACCTTATAGAATGCGAAAATCAGAACGCCATTGTGTCAATTGCTAAGAAAAACAGACCGTCACTCTAATTAATGCATTACACTAGTCTTTCTTGATCCAGAATACTGTCGAGCAACTTTTTTATCGTATCATCAACCCTTACAACAACATTGTTACTATGTTGCAGTTTTTCCACGATATTAAGGCCCCAGTATACACAAACACCTTATAAGCCAATAGATAAATTAATTACATTGCGAAATGGTTCAGGTGATACCTCAGAAATGCCTCCATATTTCAAAGACGTTAGTAACGATAACAACTACTGCACCTGCAGAAGACTTTTTCGAAGAATTTTAATGTAAATTTAAAACGTGTCGCTGAATTTTCCTCGCAAAAAAATACCGAAGAATATTATTACTGAAGTGCTAAACACATTAACTCGCTTAAGTGAACAGTGCACTTAAGTTTGAAATAGAGGAAAAGTTCGAAATGGCGATAACAAAGTGGTACTGGCAGATAGGAGTACACCATTGTTTCGTACCAGTTTTTTAAGGACATAAATACAAATAACGACACGAGTGCACAGAAAACACTCGTTGTCCAAGTCATAAGGTTCCTTATGAACATAAAATGCAAGAAGGGTTGTACTAATCACAAGAGGAAGGCGATGATGAAGAAGGACAAGAAGTGGAGACAGAAAAGGTACTTTACCTAACAAAATTGACCGACAAGTTTACGAAGACGGTGAAAGAGTGGACACAAGTTCGCCACTGGCTTCCAACTCTTTGAGAATGTCCAATCCGCCTACGAGTTCACCTTTAACGTACACTTGCGGGTACGTGGGCCAATTGGAGTAGGTTTTCAGGCCTTGGCGGACGTCTTCGTCGGTTAGGATGTCGAACGTCGAATAAGGAACACTAAATAACAACGAAACAAGCCAAAAACGAAAACAAAAAAAGAAAGAAGACACAATTAGAAACTTGATCACCGACATTCCAAAGCAACGCGGAAGATCCTTTCGATGTCTATCTAACTTTTAGGAGCGCTACTACAAGGTGACCAATAACGTCACACGAGGCCTTTCAATTTATATTGCCGTACTTAATGTAGTTTCACGTTTCCTTACGTTAAACTTATTAAAATTTCACGGTTTTTATGTCTCGTAATCTGCGAAAGAGAGCTCGTGACGTCATCATTTGACTTTGGCGCCATTCGACTTTGACTGTATTGCCTGGAAAGCCTTTGATGACACTGCAGTTTGGTGACAAACTTGCTAAAACAAAAAGTGGCTCGTTTTACAGATTCTGAACAACATTATTTGAGTACCGTCCATAAGAAATGGGTACGGGCGCATGCAAGTTTACATAGCAACTGTACCACTTTACGTTGCACAACGCTTACGATCGGCAAAATTTTTATTAATTTTTTACCCAGTTTTATTGAGCATGTCGACTAAAGTTCTGGAAAAGCCGCAACGGGGCGCTTTGGGCTCCCCTTTCATGAAAACCATCACAGAAGCCTGGTTAGTAAGCTTCTTCAAGCGATCGTTCAATGATTCTGTCTTCGTCTCGCCGACATCTTTGAGTAAAGTCGCCAGTTCGCCAGCAGCGTCGAGCTCTTTAAGAATATCCAAGCCGCCCACCAATTCGCCTTTCACGTACAGCTAAGAAATAAATATAAAAAAAGACATGAAGTCACAAAGGTGACACACAAAGGATGGAAACCCGAAAACAACGTGCCAGCAGTGAGAAAAAAAGGGGATACAATAGAGTAAATAGGGAAACAATAGGCAATTAAGCCTCGGTAAACGTACCTGCGGGTAAGTAGGCCAGTTGGAGTAGGTTTTGAGGCCTTGGCGTACCGCTTCGTCCTTCAGGATATCGAATGTCCCGAAACTGACGCCATGGGTCTTTAGAAGCGCTACGGTTTGCCGACTGAAACCTGTCATAACACGAGAAAGTTCGTTGTACACCTTTGCAACGCTCTTATAACACGGGTCCATAAAAAGTGGTACGCAATTGTGCAGAATCGCCTGTAATGCGTACCCGTTTTTATCGGACAAATGTAGAATTCGTTTCTCCGTATCCATTGCTTTTCTTTCTTGTTTTGAACTCTTATTTTTATAAACATACCGTAGTCCAACACGGACATAAGAGCCTAATTATGTAAAAAAAAATTGTTGTGATATCTGATTCACTACCGACAGGGATTAACGGGCAGTCGTGAACGCTAATCTTTAACGTGATCGTGCCCGTTTCCCTATAGGCGGTTCATAGTCTTCCTTAACGAGTAACAAATGTAGTACACCCTGTTTGGAATACTCTGCAAAAACTCGTAGACACTTGTTGCCCCCGAAATTCCCATTTAGGTCAACGAAGTTCCTAATTAGCCAAAAGAAAATGGTACAGTTCAATACAAGGAGCCCCATTAGATCGTACCAGTTTCTTATGAGCCTATCAGTTGCCGTATAATATTTCCATGAAATTTTTTACCCCAAACTCCCAAAATATCCAAAAATCTCTCGACCAACCATGAAATTTAGAGGATTATCCATTTATACACGATTATAGTTTACTCTGCGTAAGTGCGTAGGGATATGTAGGACATTATGCTAGTAGCTGGCAAAAAATTAGGGCAAAATTACCGCAAACTGGGGCGTCAGCTGTTCCTTTCATGAAAAGCATGATGGGTGTTTGGTTGATCAGGTTCTTGAGTCTGGAATTGAGATCAGGAGCGGACTGGGAAGCTTGGGAAGCATTGAGGGCTTCTGAAACAACAGGTGGCTTGGTGGCGGCCAAATTCCGGGCTTTGGTAGCTTCTAACTTAACCATGCGTGTCAACTGAGCTGCGTTAGCGCCATCCAAGCGATCGACGAGTTGCCCTTCACGCAAGAAAACGAAAGTTGGTACAGCCACGACTTGACACTTGAGCGAGACGTCAGGCACGTTCTCGGCGGCCACCCGCCCAAACTTGACATCCTAACACAATTTTTTTAGAGTAAAATTACAACAGAACGCTGGCTGCTGCTTTTTTTTACGGTTGTGGCTTACTTTCAGCTCCG
Source organism: Triops cancriformis (assembly GCA_020615345.1). Taxonomy (NCBI): domain Eukaryota; kingdom Metazoa; phylum Arthropoda; class Branchiopoda; order Notostraca; family Triopsidae; genus Triops; species Triops cancriformis. Next base: position 21,966 of record JAHZNP010000478.1, on the reverse strand, counting down.
GATCGGCGGATAAGAGCTGGAAAACGTTTGTCATAGCGGTGCATTCTTCGGACCAATCGGCCCAGAAATAGACTACAACCAAGCCAGGCTCTTTCCTAAACGAATTATATAAATGCAGTTTTAATATTTTAACACTTTTATATCGCAAGTGGCACAGATATGGATACATTTTGAAGAAGTATATAAATACCGTAGCTTTTCGAACTCTTCAAAGGAATTAATTTCCAAAACACTCATTTTCGCGGCTTTTTCTCCAGAAGGAACTGTAAAATCCGTCTTCTCGTGGTAAACAAACTGCTCTGTATCGATTAATAAGTCACATATCAATAGTATAACCAACATTCATGAAGACATATCGATATTTTGTTTCTGATAACAGTTGAATTCTACTTCAAATTCCCCGCTTCGCCACGGGTTCCTCAACTCACCTATAAATGCGAGTATTCTGGATATTTCACGAAAACCCAGTTACTATTGAACGATTAATGCGAAACCCAGCTAGGCTCGTGTATATACTTATGTACAAAATGTATTTAATAAGAAACATACGTCAAATCACGCCAATTCACACCCCAAAAAATAACTTTACAATTTCACTATTGCGAAAGAATTATGAACGGATTCAACACACTCGCGCCTCACTCAGACACCGTATTCCATAAGACAATACGCATACAAATGGTCAAATAATTAACAAAAGTTTCACTTTCCTTTCGCACATCATGGCGGCGGCCGCAACGGAAAAACATGGCAGACTTCCGGAGTTTTCGCATTTTTCTTATCTTTTCTCGCTGCTTTTTGTATGAATCAGCATTTGGCGTGTTGACGAAGGTGTGAAACGGCTCTTTTTGATCATGCCTACGATTTTTTTTGCCTTGAAACAAACCCAAAACCATTAACCAAACCATTATTCATAAGGGTTGTCAATCCCCGTGAACACATTTTTTCCTAATAAATTCATGAAACAAACAATTCTGTCCCTTACGCAGGGGGTTCGTGGCCTTATTAAGGAACTGTTCGGAAGAAACAGAAAAAGCAAAGGTAAAACGGGCATTTAAAGACAATTTTCCAAAAACTCAACGAGTTACGGCCAATATCAAAAGAAATGGACGTTTTTCCTTTGTTTGAATACGGAAAGGAAAAACGAACACCCTTTTCTTTTTAGGGGGCGTGGTGGGAAAGAGAGCGAATTTTCTATTGGCTAGGTTTTCAATTTCAAGTGGAGAAAGCTGCGTTAGAAGTTTTGCAATCGATTTGGCTACGCGAGACGTCGGTATAAGCGAGAGGCCACTCCTCGGTCAACTTAAGCCACGCCTCTTGGTTAGGAATAGCCAGTAGGGACCAAACATGGCTGACCGCAATGGAAGGACGAAACCTACAATCCAAGCAGCACACGCATACAGATCCAAGACTTTGACAACTTCAATGCATTCAACACTAATCAAGACAACTTTCTTTGTTATAATTGGTGCCATTATCGAAGAATGATCTATACCCACCTTTCCCAGTTGTAATGCACCTAAATGTCATTAGTAAACAAAACTCTTCTCAAGTCCCCGCTGTCTTATCATTGAAAATTAAATTAAATTAATGAAAATAAAAATAACAAACTAAGAAAATTCACGAGAAAATGAATTAAAATCACTTAAATTTTAAAAAATTCAAAATCTCAAGCTTCATAATTTAAACCTGTTGGAATCGACAATGAAGGAAAGGGCTGGTACTCTGTACTTTTTAAATAAATGAGTGAAAGTAAATGTAAGGAACGTTAGAAAACTAAAAAAAACAGAAAAGGTACTTAAAATCACTTGAATAAGAAAAACGAAATTACGCAGAAATTCAAGAAACTAATTCTCGACAATGTATACCTGTTATAATATGCAACGATGAAAATAGCTAACAACGTGTACTTTTTAAAATAAATGAAAGGTAATGCAAATAAAAGTAGGATTATTTCTTCTGAATTCTAAAATCCATCCGAAGATGATTAAAACAACCGAGTTGAAATTCTTTAACGGGATTATAAGACAGCGAAGCGCTTGGAAAGTAATAGCAAGTCGAAATTGAGTTACGTACGCTCGAACGATGATTTTCAGTCCCCGTAGTCGTTCACGGACCACGAACCAATCAATCAAGTACGCGGACATCTTCGGCGCACCGGCGTACAGTTTGAAAAAACGCACATAATTCCCCAAAGCCCACGCCGAACGTAGGGCTAAAGCGTGCGCTATGCTCTCGTCTTTTTTATCTTCTTGCGTCAACGACGCCAAAATCGTATTCAAATCTAAAAACGCAAGAAAATCCAAAATTTAGTCCCCAAAACACTAATAGCAGTTACCTTTTCTATTATTATAATACTTAATATAATTTATTATTTACGAGCAATAGTTATTAAAAAAACTGGAAACAACTCTTTAAAAACGGCTACGCATTTAGTGCAACTACATGGTTGAGCGTACCCCTTTTTTATGGACATGCCAAGGAATTAATTCTTACCTAGAGTATTCGATGTGTAAATATAATACAAAATGCGATAGGCCGTAAACTCGCAACGGTTTTGTGCATCCTCGGGGTGTTCGGCGTACAGCGCTTTCAACTGCGTTTGGCACTGGTTGAACTCTTCATGGTCCGCGACTTCCAACGCGATCCGCGCGTGCGTCTCGTACACCTTGATAGCCACACCCCCACGCACGCCCTGGACGGTCAAATCCTGTCGAATCGATTTCAAACCATCACACGCTGACTTATAGTGAGAAGACTTGACCCAATTGGCTTTCACCAACTCCAACGCTTTCAGTAACACCGGTACTGGCCGCACCGTACTCGGATCCGGCGCCTAAAACATAATCAAAACCTCCCATTAATGACTTCTGAATGATTTTCTCCGTATCTTCTGTTTTTTTAGCACTTTGTTTCGTACCTTGTCTAATTTAGACATTTTGTTTATTTACTCAATCTAATTTATAAATTTTATTTACTTTTCATCTAAATTATTTATCTTGTTTGTATTCCCACCTCATTTATCTATTTGCTGTCGTATCTGCATGGAATTTGTCCATTACATTCAATACTTCGTTTAATTTTTAAAATAGATTCATTTTTTTTCTTTTATTCAATATTTCAGCTACGTTGGCTTAATATTTATCAGAATTTACCTATTTTCCTAACATTTATGTAATTTTTACATTTTATTGAATATTTTTATTCTTTTTTTCTAAATACCTAATTTATTTTAATTGACACGTTGATAATTGATAGTAGATAATCGATAAGAATAGCTTTCCTATTTTACTTTCATTAAACACATTGGGTAATTTTGTAAAGTTACCGCTGTAAGACGCAAATAAGGCTTTTCCAAGTCTTGGCACGTGCCCACGATATGCAACACAGACCAATCCACGTCTTCCCCGTCGGCGTTGACATCAATTTTCACTACAAAAGGTTTGGCATGTCTTGGACCCGCCCCTAGGCGGGACTTGGCACTCGTTTTCTTGCCAGTGCCGTTGGCGAACCGTTGCAAACGCTGCTGCAGCCGCTGGGCAGCGTTGGGGTCGTCTTCCTCACCGACCGTCATCCCTCCTTCGCTATACAAATGGGGCGTGGCTCCGTTCTTCTTCTTGTTCTTCTTGTTACGCGGCTTCTTCTTCGGCCTCTGCACCGGCGACCTCGACCTTGAACGCGACCTCGAACGCGACCTTGACCTAGACCGTGACCTTTGGCAACAATGAATCTTTTAATTTCATTTTCTCAATCGATTTCCATATTCTAACGTTTTCTAGTCTTATAAGTCAAATCTTTCTTATATCATTATTCTAAAAAAAACAGTAAAAAGATGAATATAATAACAGAACCTGCAAAAATAAAAAATATTGGTTACAAAAACTTTTTTTTTGTCTTTTTAGTCAGTTCTATATTATAAAATTATTATAGAAAGTGAAAGAATTAAAAAGGGAAGCAAGAAAAAAATAGAATTATAATAAGTGAATAAAAGCAAAATAAAATGACTACAAAAACGAAAAATGGAAAAAAAGAATAAAGGTTAAAAAAAGCATCAGGGCGAGAACTGCTTCTAGTCAAAATGTGTAAACTATTAGAATCATTACTATTACTATTATTACTAATACTGAAAATGCAGAAAAATTTGAAACAAAAAATGGAAAAATGGACCGCAAATTACATGGAAGACGAATTTCGCCGGCGGCGGTAAGGTGACCGGGACGACGAACGCGACCTGGAGCGGGAAACTGACCTAGAACTTGACCTAGAACGGGAAAGAGGACGACCTTGACTCGCAGAAGAGTTTAAACCGAAAGAACGTCTGTCATTGGCGGAATGATGCCCCGACCCGCCCATGAAAGCGCCCCTAGCTCCGCCCCGACCTCGACCCCGACCTCCTAACGGGATAAAACTTCGGTTGGGCGCTTGAGGAGACGGAGGAGGCGCTGGAGTCGACAATCGTGCTGCCAAACTACAATCCAAACAACACCATGTTAAATTTCCTGCCATTTCCTCACGAATTTGTTCGATAATTCAGCTGAAAAACTTCATATCTAAATTACTTGGAAGGCAAAGGTTCCAAATCCCAATTTTTCGTCTCCAAAATGCCCGCCGTGGCAGCAGAAGTGATTTTCCCCTTCAGAATTATGTCAACCTGATCCTTTTCCAAGTCCGATTTACACAAGCTATAACAGCGTGTGACGTAATTGCTAAAAATCGAAAGAAATTCCACAAAAATTTTAGTAATAGGACATAAAAATCGAGAAAACCCCTCAGTTAACGTGATTTTGAAGCGTTAACCGGGGGCAAGTGAACAGTTTACTTGAGACTCGGCGGGAACGTGTTTTTCCCTTCAGCGTTGTTCGTAGATGGCTGCTGGGTGGAGACGGGCGGTTTCCAGAGTGATTTGGGCGTGGGCGGAGCTTGTTGCTGCTGAGAGGGTGGGGCTTTCTTCTTGCCAGGACCTAGTTTGAACTTAATGGGCGGGACACCCGGGGCGGCCTTGTTATTATCATGTGAAGGGGGTTGAGGGGGCGGAGAGGGCAGCTTCTCACCGGGAGGAGGGGGCGGGGGAGGGGAACTAGGAGGTGGCTCGGTTGGCAACGGCGGCTTACCAGCATGTTTACCTGCACTCACTAGAAAAACATTTTCGAAAATTATTCCATGAATTTCTATCTTAACTTGTCTTTCAAAATATTAATGTACATTAAAATGTGGTACATACTCAACGGTAAACTCGTACAAGGTCATACCAGTTTTTTATGGACAAATCGTTAAACTGAGGCTGAACGCAAGGAATTACGTACAAAATTGGTTGTCTGATAAACTCTTGCAGTTTATAAAGCAAGTGGAAGTTTCTTTAAGGCCCGTACGTAATGTTTGTTATGAGAAAATTTCTTGTACTAACAAAACACGAGTACGTGTTTTGGTTTACAACATTAGCGCGTGCCAATTTTTTAGAATTCTAGATTGAGATTCAGGGCTAGACCCTTTAAACTGAAGCAAATAACAGTGTATGCTGTACTCACTGCTCGTTCTGTTCTTCTATAAATTGTAAGATTTTATACTCAATTTTCTTAGCAATTTTCGTTGGCAAATTTTGTAATCGCCATAAAAAAAGATACTGCTGAATAAGAATAACCCGTGTAGGCGTAAAAGTTTTTTTATGACCTGTTAATTTGACGGTGTGTTTGGTCGGAAATCTTTCAAAATAGGGGCCTTACTTGTATGGGAAGACTGCGGCGTGGAAGTAGGAGGCATGGAACCCGGTTGCGTTGTATTTACCCAAGGAACGCTGGCCATCCCATAATAGCCATAATTGTAATTAAATTGTTGATTGGGCACTGGGTAACCGTAGCCTCTACACAATAAAAAAATCAAAATTAGTTAAGAGTACGAAGTAGAAATGAGTTTAACTTACGCGTTGTAAGCAGGAGGGTACCCAGGCTGCTGGTAATAATGTTGAGGCATGGGTTGGGCAGGCGCATTTGGTGTTGTATTCGCTTGTTGCTGAGGATAACTGTAAGGTGCGGGCCAATAGCCCACATTAGGTGGACGCGTATTCATTTTTTCACTTCCTTATACTATCTAAATGCATTAAAACACTGAAACAGATAAATTATCAACGTTTAAAGGGTGGGTAACTTTTTTGAGTACCACAATAACAAAGACCTATCAAGGACAAGATGGCGACGGATCTCGTTTGAGTTGCCAGCTTGAAATAAATTTATCTTCAATGGAAGATGAAGAACATCAATATTCTTATTGAAATATTTTAAACAGTTTTTATATAATTTTCAAATAAATATATAATGAAAAAACAGAGATGTTAATTAGGAAACAATTGTGCGGTATGGCAACCCCGACTCATTGAAACGAGCCGCGAATACAAAATGGCCTAGCATGAAAATTTATGTAACAACGGCCTCCTTGGACAATTTCCTTCCACATTTCTATATTGTGCATTATCTTTATATGTATGTATAATATTAAATAACTTATGGCATAAGAAGCGAACAAGTGCCCATGTTCGCAACGTGATTCGCGTTTCTTATTTCCAGCATTGCCAAAGCGAACCTTTTTGTTTTTACCGAAATTCACTATTTGTAAAACTATAAAAGAAGTTTCAAAATAAACAAAACTTAAGTTAAATTAATTTTTGATGAATGTCCTTAAACATTGAATCAGGAGTAGACAGAAAAGTAAGTACAGGAAGACAACGCTTATGAGTATAAACATAAACAATAGCTATATTATTTTTGCTATTTTCAGCAGGAATAAGAGCTCGCTAAATTGACAAGAAATGTCTCAAACTGCAGCGAACGCGCTACGTACTGGTTACAAGCAAGTACGTCCTCTCTTGTCCGTCGATAAACCCGAAGCTCGTCAACGCGTTTTGCAGTTATACAAAGCTTGGCATAGACAAGTTCCCTATATCGGTAGAATAAAACAAAGAATAACATCCTGGGAGTTTCACATGAGTTTATTTCTTTCGTAGTCGAGGAATATGACATCCCCAAGACCGTTGAGCAGTGTCGTCAGAAATTGCGTGAAGAATTCGAGAAAAATCGCCATGTATCCGATATCCGCGTTATCGACATGCTCGTCATCAAAGGCCAAATGGAATTGGTTGAGACTGTGAAATTCTGGAAGCTCAAAGGCCATGTCATGAACTACTTTAAGGAAACCGAGCCTACCAAGCCGACCAACTTCTTAGACAAATTTTTCGCTGGAAACCTTTAAAATCATAGTTTCTGTTTAAATTCGAAATTTGTCTCGGCTTTGGAACAGTCAATAGTCCGAAATAAACTGTACAATACTATTCTAAATTATGTCTTTTGTTTTATTAAAAATCTAGAAACACTAAGACATTTTTCTCATGAAAATTAATAAATTCACATTTCCTCATACATTCCCCCATCCATCCATTGCTTCAGTTTGTACCGATCCAGAGACACGATATAAATATCGTTACTTGATACCTCAATTCCGATTAAGAACCAAGGGAGAATTCGACCATTCGAAAAGGAATAAATCTTTGCTTTCCGTTTTATTTTTGTGAACATATTGTTGCTAATTTCGAATGTTCTTACAGAAAAAATATTATGGCAATTAAATCTATCTTGGTTCAGAATGTAAGTCATCTCTAAATCGTTCATAAAAATGCTATAAAGACAACTCCAATGAACAAATCGTTCGATGAATTTTGATACACATGTCTCCATTCCGTCTCCGCCTGTCCACGTCAGCTTCACGTGACGTCACCGTTAGCCAATCGCCGTTGGGCATAGCGCTTCAGCCGCGCAGCCATTAGTTCCCACCCCTTAGATCCACTGAGTCGCCGTGTTTATCCCTAGCCGGAAAATTCTCCCCTTTTTCTAACAAATTTACCTTACCTTAGACCGGATTTTTGGTGGTGAACAATGAATATATTCCGCTTAGCTGGTGACCTGTCCCACTTGTTGGCCATTGTGATACTGTTGTTGAAAATTTGGAAAACAAGATCATGTGCAGGTAACAATGAATTCACCACCCACAAAATGAACTTCTAGTTCAGTTCGACCACAAAATTCTGCTTTCAATAATCTTAGTCAATTAATGTCGGATTATACTAATTCTTTTGTGGTATTTTCCAGGCATTTCCGGCAAATCGCAATTCTTATTCGCGCTCGTTTACACCACACGTTACTTGGACTTGTTCACTAATTATGTCTCCTTATACAATTCTACGATGAAAGTTGTGTTCTTGGCCGCTTCCTACGCTACCTTATACTTGATGTACGTCAAATTCCGCGCGACTTATGACCATAACCACGACACGTTCAGGTAATGCATCAAAATCGCTTGAAGAAAAAACAAGGAAATTGTTCATTTCTTTCTTTCTTTTTGCTTTTAAAAGGATTGAGTTTCTGTTAATTCCTGTGGCAGCTTTAGCGTTGTTGATCAACCACGAATTTTCCGTGATGGAAGTTTTGTGGGCGTTTAGTATTTACTTGGAGTCCGTGGCTATTCTGCCGCAACTGTTCTTGGTCTCGAAAACGGGCGAAGCGGAATCCATCACTTCGCATTATTTATTCGCCTTGGGCTCGTACCGTGGCTTGTACCTCCTCAACTGGGTGTACCGTTACTACGCCGAGAATTTCTTGGATTTGATTGCTATTGTCGCAGGAGTCGTACAAACCATTCTTTACTGCGATTTCTTCTACTTGTACATTACCAAAGGTGATTACCCTTTACGTTCTGTCTTATATTGTATTTTTTCTATTTTTATTTATTCTCATTTTATTATATTTCTCCTAATTATTATATTTTTGCTGTTTTATTATTATTATATTTTTGTTGTTTTATTATTATTATATTTTTCCATTTTGTATCATTATTATTGTTGTATTTTTGCTATTTTTATTATTATGATTATATTAGTATATTTTATTGTGTTAAATGCATTCATATATTTTTCCTTCTCGTAAGATTTTTCGTTGTGCCATTAATTCCTTTGCGTTGAACAAATTTGGAACACTTGAATGAAGAAAATTGGAGGAATTTTATTAAACTGGATTTTAATGAATTTTCTTTATTTTTGCAGTTTTGAAAGGCAAGAAACTTCAGTTGCCAGCTTAATAAAAACGTGGGACACATGCGGAAACATTATTGCACGCCATTTTGAGGGGATACAACTTCGAGAGTGTAGAGTTACAAAAAATTAAACGGCTTGGCTAAGATCCAAGAGCTTGATTACTTTTCCATGCTTTATCCAGATGCCCAGTACTTTTTTTCGGTCTCTTACCATTTTTGGGTTGTTTGACTTTTTGTTCGAATTTTTTATAGTAACAAGATGCAAACACGGTTATCTGCGTGAGTTTATCTAAGATTTTTCGTGTCAAAGGGCGGGAGAAACCCCAAGCGAGGTGCAAATGCAATCTACAATTCCTTCAATTCAGTGGAAGAAATAGAAATGGAAATCAGCGTTATGGAAACTTGAAGGAAAAAAATACAGATTTGTACCAAACAAAATTCTTGTTTTACATATTTCATTTTCTTCAATCTTCTCTCCGTTCTTTCCTGATTCCAATCGTGCAATGAGGCTATTAATTCATTTCAGGAGTACAGACTCTATAATAAGGTTCACGATCATGACACTAGAGGCGGTAGTGAGGTAATCGCCATGTTTTCAGTTTTCCTGTGCGCCAAATGTAACTGTAATCTTGGAAAGATGAAACACAGTGTGAGGTGTTTGGTTTCAACAGCCATGATGACATTTATGTAACTTTACAGACAATATGTATGAATGGACATTTATTACTCAAATGCTGTAACAAGACCGAAAACTGAATCTCAACAATACTACGATTACACCAACAGCTTGGTAACATGATCAGGAAGATGAGCAAGATGGACTTTTTCTTCGAGAGTAGTATCTCGGTTCCTGAGGCCTAGGATCCCGTTCTGGGGTGTGGTGGGTTTCAAGCGGACTATATAAGGCACACCCCAGATGTCGCACTGATCAGTCTTGGCGTCACTGTCGACGAGGAAGGTTCTCAAGCATTTCTCTTGCAGCTGGAGGTAAATGAACCTCGCTAACTCACACTCTTGATCGTTTAACGCAATACCCACTTGAAGCGGGGCGAGAGAGGGCGCCAGCTGTAGCCAAGACGCAGGACGTAGGTTTGTTTCAGAATGGATATTGTCCGCCAAAATGGCACAGCAAACAATGTCCAACGCGCATTCGCAGGAAATAAATGAACCTTCACTACCCTAATTATAATATTCATTCAAATTTTTTCGCTATTAAAAATTTCACATAATGATGTCGAAAATCTTCCTTAAACATAGAGTAAAACAGTTTTACTTGCAAATCTGTAATGGAGTCCCAAAAACGAACGGTTTCAAATGTTACTGGACCGTCATTCGACTGGTATGAAATTTGAATTGAGTTTTTCTCTGATGCTTGTCCAGTACAACGCTCTGGATGGACGAGCCACTACCAATAAAAGAGGATAAAGATGAATTTCATAAATTCTTTTACGAGACATCTTCAGACTGAGGTTAAATACATGAAAGTGTCGTAAGGCACACATGGTAAGTAACTTACTCTTTAACAGTGTGTAAAAAGTCTGTAAGGCGACGATGCACCTAAGCATGGTATAGGGGAATCACATACACAACGGCGTCAGTGATTCTGCCAACTACTCAATATTTTTTAACAATCTCAACAGTAAGTTTAACATTGTAAAACCTAGTGCATATCGTCGATTGTTATTTACAATGTTATAAGTCAATTTGTATAAAGTGAAACAAATTTCCCGTTTTTTTGGGAAAAGCTTTTTTAAACGTCTGCCCTCAAAATAGACTAAAACGCCGTTTTCTTAATTTATTGTCGAAAACGGGATTTAAAGCCGTCGGTTAGTTTCGGACTGAATAGTAAATAGTTGTTTAAACTGAATAGTAAATAGTTGTTCGGACTGAAATTTCCTAGGTAACGACTCCAAATCTAAATGTTGGATTTGAATTCCGTATTCGTTAAATAATACTTTTTAAGTAGCTTTACTAGAGCTTCCGATCGAATGTTGGAAATAGCTTTTCTGAAAAAAAAATAAGATTTAAAACGCTTTCCGCAAATTTACGAAGAACTTTTTAGAGAAAATCTCAAAGACGTGCACTAGGTGTTATGATCCTAAACTTTACTGTCGAGATTGATTAAGGAAATACTGAGTAGTTTGCTCAGAGAAATTGCTGACGCCTTTTAGCATGTGATTCCCCTATACCATATTCCGCGAAGCGTAACCTTAAAAGACACGATTTACCGAATGTAAGAGACATTATGAGATACTTAATAGAAACGGATACACACAAAACAGAAAAACTGATAAGCACGTACTAGTCTGTTAAGGGCACAGTGACGCTAAACCAGTTGCAACTAAGTAGAAAACACGAGCTTTGAGTTAAACTAATACCCCTTATTTGTATGCTCAATGCTAAGGTCAGTTCGTATAAGCGATTTTACTATGAGCACAAGTTCTTATTTGTGCTTATTTTGCTTACAAAAAAGAAAGATAAAGAAACAAGAGAATGCTGAAGACGATGCGATCATGTGTCGCTACCACGAAGTAGTTGGTCTTTAAAACCAATAACTAACTGTTAAAAAACAAAAAACGGGTACGAGTCTAGGGTGACACCCTATAGAGAAGTACCAGTTTTTTATGGACATTGATGAAAACCAAGGCTAAACTCTTGAAATTCGGTAAAATTAGCTTATAAATTTCACATTTAACTTTATCGACGAACCACCAACTTAGGAAGCAATTGATATTCAATCGATACTGTTGTGTAATGGAAATAAATGGAATTACTCGCTTCCAAAAAGAAGTTCGCTGCCTTCGCCAACGTTCTAACAGCTGATGAGCCTGAGGTTGACCTTTGGGCGACCAAAAACCCAAGTTGAGCCACGTGACATGATCAGGATGAGGTATAGGACTGGTACTGAAGAATAACTGGTCTTCTTTGATACTATAAGCTGCTAACGGAAGACGTAACTGCGAGGAAACGCTTCGGCTAATTTCCAAAATTCCTGAAAAATAAATAGAAATAAATTCGTAAAAAAATAAATAAAAATACTAGCGCAGAAATTATTTTCCTCTAGCGCGCTAGAAGTGTTCTACTATGTTTAGTACGTTGCTTTACGCTTTCAATCAATTATTAATCGCCCTTGCCATTTAATAAATCCGGCCCAGTTTTGCTGTGCACCGGATCTTCCGCTGCTCCAAAATTCTTAACGTCTCTAACCCATTGTGCCAAGAGATTCTTCTTGAAATTGTGTCCCAAGAATGTCCAAACTAAGGATTGTCCATGCTGCTGAAGAAACGCCGAGCTCTGGATCCATTTACATGCCATTTTGCGGGTACTAGCATTTAATGTTCGTAATTTGCTTTGGGTTCGAGCGGAACGTTGCCAGGTGGCGCTACGAAGTAATCGTCTTCGGTAATACTGGCGTTGCTGAGTACTAATTCGGCCACACCGCCTTCGGTAACGCTATCTTCGCGTAAAGCGAGGTCGTAGTCTTCCAAAACGGAAATCAAAGGTTCGACGCCGGTCGTGTCCACAGAACGAATTTGGTCCGCGAAACGAATCGCTTCTTCCAAACGCGCGATTCCTTGGATATTGGCGAAATCGACGAGTGATAAACGTTCTAGATGTTGGATTGTTGCTCTATCTATGATTCTCCCGATCTCGGGGTAAGTTGGGTGTTCAGTTTTCTTCAATTCAGCTTCTTTGGGTAAATTACTGCAATTTAAATAGGGAAAGCGCAATACGCGATAGAATTTCCTTGCAAGTAAAGGCCTGGATAGGGTGATTATATTCATAACTATTTAAATCGTGTTCGAAAACTGTGTGTAAACACGAACACGTTGTTTTATTTTCCCAAGAATTTTAGTATCAAGTAGCACCATCTGTTTGTAACGGAGGTTACTAGATAATATCGGTATTCGTTTGTATATCAATAACTCGTAATCGATAGTTAATGGATATTGCTTGAAAAAGGCGCGAAACTGGTCCATTTACAATTTAATAAAAAGTTATACAATCAACATAGTGCGTTACAAATACAATATATCATTACACAAACTAAAATTTGCTTGCTTCGTTTCCTTTTTGAAAGGAAGAATATTAAAAAGAATTTAGCGCGAGGATTCGAGAATTGCAATTCGCAAGTTTTATATCTCCGCTCGTGGTTCTGTTTGAATGAGTTTTAAAATAGTAAAATTTCTAGATGTTGTGTATTGAAAACTATTGGCATCTGAGCATCTAAATAATGTGTAAGAGTGTTCATCAGGCTTCTCTTCAAAAGGCGCCGAAGAAACAAGTGGATTTTCGGTTCACTATGACGTTATAATCCGTCGATCTTTAGCGGTGAAAACTGATGTTGGCTTTGGTTTTAGGAAGATGCACCCTACGTGTAGAAAACATAGGGACAGGAACAAATCATTAATCGCGGATGTTCCCAATAGGGACGAATGATAATCTTCGACCTTATTATTACGTCGAATGGTAGGGATGCCACGCATAAGATGCGACGATGGTGAAGAAAAAAGTAAACAGCCTGATTGTCGTAGAACTACGTAGCAACATTTCACATTAAAATTTTGAGGACCTTAAACTCGTTCTGTTTCATCGTGTCTTCTTGTGGGTTAGTTTTCACTGTCGTCATAAACGAGACTCGTTTTATTTTTATCTTAAATGGCAAACAACCAAGTCCCACGGCGGAAGTGGGATGGGTTTCTTCAGCACAGATTAAGAGAAAGACTTGTTGCCCATGTTGCCAGTCAACTAGCAGACAGTGTTTAGATTAGCTTTTTACTCTTCTTTATGCTTTAAGCCAAGCAACCGAGAAAGATAGCTCAAGTCGCTTGAAGTGAAAGACATCTGTTTTCTTTCACAGAAGGCAGTACATCAGAAGATAATGCGTCATTTTACAAGTCGAACTCAGCACGGGAGTTTGCAACAGATTTCTTGTCTTCAGTGGCCGTGAAAGCAGCAGAGCAGTCTTCCTAACGTGAACAACGATATGTTAACAGTACATCTTGGGTGTGGAATTGTATCGCGTCATCCTCAAAGTTTACCAAAACTACGAAGAATGTCCAAAAGAAAAGTACCATATTTTATTATCTGTACCAATTGTTTCTTAATGGAACCAACCTTGTACGTATCCAGCGAAGAATTTCCTGAACAGTGTGGAGAATAAGTCCGCATTTGGCTTTTGTGTGTGAAACCCGAAGCTCGCACAAAAAAATCTTTGATTTTACCAAAAATCGAGAAAAGTAACGGTAGCGTTTCGTACGTTCTCGATAGGACAGCTTCCGTAACACAAATTAATGTTTAAACCTTTAGAGAGTAACTTCGTGACGAGTTGGGGAGAAAGACGACGAACATTGGCCAGAGACTATGAAATCGTTCGCCAGTTGCTTGTAATGCAGTTGTTGCCTCAATAGTGCAAGTGATTCATTAGCTGAAATGGAAGGTAGTGGTAAGTTGTAACATTCGATGATTATAATGATTTTTCATGACTTCTCTCTAGATCGACAGTCGGTACACAGTGAAATCCGGACGGTAAACCTATATAACTCGCCAAATGCTAACGTGGGTGGCATTATGAATGTGATCAATTATAGAGGAAGTCAAACACACGAGCATCCAACGGTAAGCAACTCGTCGTCTTCTAGTATTGACGTAAAAATAATACACTAGATTTGTCACTTTCCACTATGACTTCTAATTAACTTACGCTGTTCAAGCTCTGGAAAATAAAAGAGCCCAAAATTGAACAAATGCAGAATTGTCTCGGTACAATAAATTATGCGTTGTTTTCGACAGGATGATGGTCTACTAGGGTACTACATCGACACATTTTGTCTGACTGCGCCTTTACCTTGGTATCCCGATTACACTTGGAATATCGAAGAAATTTATACTGACTTGGCGATTGAGGGATCCGAAGAACGATTCCCTCTTGAGAACCTGTTCGAACAGGCACAAGTATTAAATCACCATTTTCCACTTTTCCCTAGTCAATTCAGTTTATTTCTGCATTAAGAAACGGTACCGAGCGTGTAGCATTTCCCGTATTCTAATCGAAGGCGACGCTGGTTATGGAAAATCGACTTTAACACTCAAATTGGCGTCAGATTGGGCAAAACGCAAGGTTCACGACAAATATGACTACTTGAAACCTTTCGATTTGTTCCTAACCGCTCAGTTAGGTCGCGTAGAAGAAAGCGTAAGTTTGAGCTTACTTTTCGTTTCGTAATAACAATCTTAACTGTAGGGAGACCTCCTAAACCACTTGAAGAGTATCTACGACGAGAAGATAAATGCACCAGTAGAGGACGTTCTGAAAGGGTACAAGGACCTGCAAGTACTAATTGTACTGGATGGGTACGATGAGGCCAAGGATGCAACAAAGAAAACAGTGGGTAGAATAATGGAAAAGGGTCTTTGGAGTAAAAGCCACGTGATCATGACGTCACGGTTTGGTCACGTACCTAAGGTCAATTAAAGAAAAAAACCTTTGTCTTACGGTGAAAGGTTATGACACCAAGCAAGTTGCCGTGGCTGTGGGCAAATTCTTCATCAAGTCGGGTCAATTGACTAAAGAAAATGCCGTTCTTTACTCGCTCGGTCAAACGACGGAAAAAGACTTTGAAAGCATCGACGATTCGAGTTCGATTGCACGCAACAAGCAGCCCCTTACCGAAGAACATTTTCAAACATTCTTGCGCAACGTTCTTGAGGAAAGCCCTTACGAGGATTTAGCTCAATGCCCTTTACTATGCGCCATGATGTGTTGCTTAATTGGCGAATTTCCGAACTACAAAATGCCCAAGACTTTATCCGAACTGTATTTCGCCATGATCAACCGGAATCTGTGCCGTGAAGATGCCAAAAACTCAATTGCTGTGGTAGACGACTGCAACGAATGGGATTGGGATTTTTATAACAGAAATTTCTGTGAAGATCATCATGATTTCCTAAACGATTTTGGGTCCCTTTGTCTTGAAGGTTTGATGGAGAACGACATGCTTTTTACGCTGTTTCAGCTAACGGGCGAAAAGAAGGCCAAGCCTAGTGATCCCAAAATCCGTCAGTTGGTTAAAGCCGGGGTTGTAATCAAAAGTTTTGATGCGTCTGTCAACACCATGTACCAAGTCCCGCACAGAACGATGGCTGAATTCTTAGCCGCGTTCTACCTGGCTAAAGAAAAGGATTCGCGCAAAGTTGAAACCCATCTTCTTAAGTTGTGCACAAGAAATGCGACTTTTGCGGCAATATCCACTTTTTGCTTCGAATTGGACAGCGGAAAGATTGTGGTGGATGCATTCCATGAGGTGAAGCTTCCCAAATGTGCGCTGAGCTTCACGGAAAAATTCAATGTTGATGCAGAGAGTTTTGTTAAAGAGATTTCACCAGCCTTACCATGCTCTATTACTCCCGGAGCACGTAGTCCAAATCTCTGCCATATCGCGAAATATCACCCGAATTTACTTTCACTCGGTATAATCGGGGTGCCTGCATCGGATCTATCCAGTGAATATATGATTGGGTTAATGGAGATGGGCTTCAACTTAAACTCTATCGGAATGTTTTGTTTCATTGAAAAAACTCCACTGCTTAATGAGAACCCCACGCACCCTTCCTTCGCTTACCATGTTGAATGTCATGATCAATGGGAAGTTGTGGTGAAGTGGCTGCGAATATTGTTTGATCACAAGATTCAGTTGCATACCTTCAAGTTATCCGTCGACAAAAAATTTCTAGGTATCTGTCAACTTAGAAACTCAACTCAAGTTAGTTATTCTTAATCGCAAAACAGGAAATTGCGATCAGGATGCTGCCAGGAAAGAAGATTTTGTTGTTGGCCTCCAAGTGCTCCTCGAATCCGATTCTTGCCCCAAAGCCATGTCATTTGATTTTAAAGGTATTTCGAAAAGATTCTTATTTGATTTGCACGCTTTATTTCGGACACACTCACAGTTTACTACAGTGAAAACTTGTTATAACAAAAACGGTTAAGAAGAAATAACTTGTCGGTCCCGTCGAAATCCCATCTCTTTACATTCATTTTTCTTCACGTAAGATGAAACAAAATATCGGTTAAAACGAAAAGATTTTCCGTCTTCGACAAAGTAACTTTTTTCTGGTTGGAAGTCTCGGATTACCCTCTCCGTATTTCAAACAATACAACTCGGCATAAAATCCACTCTACTTCTTGCCAACTTTTACCCTTTAACCAAACGTCTCCCTCTAAAGGCATACAACCAATGGGAAATGATTGTAGAGGGTTAGCTAAGCCCCTGACTTACACAGTATTCAAGTCTTCCTTGCCCCGCAAGTAGTAAATTCTCTTCCTTGCCTGTGCAATGGCGGTAAAATTGGTGCTACTTCACCAATTTTACCGCCATTGAAAAGAAGCGCTATTTCACTCTAAGTGAAAATGGCAGATTTTCACTTAGATTTAGATAACGCAGAATTCTTACGACGAAATGAATAAAAATACTTGACGACTTATAAGAATATGTCGACAACACTGTAATAAAAAAGACGGTAAAAAAGAAAATTTAAGGCTTCTTTTAAGAACTATTAATCTTTTTTATGATTTTATGAAGATTTATGTTAAATGTTAATAAACCGAAATCCAAACGTAAATATTTATAACGGAATAAACTGCCAGTTTACGAGTGTAAACTTGAATACTGTCTAGTGTATCGCGAATTTAAGTGTTTTTGCATGCTGCGGTTAATACCAAATCGGAGACGAACAAATTGTCGGTCCCGTCGATTTTGTTATAACCTGTATCCACTGTATTCTAAATTGAATTGCTTCTTCACCTTCAGATGAAAAGGATCTGCGGAACATCTATGACGCATTTCACAATCTGCCTGTTAATTGTATACTGGAACGACTTGACTTGAAATACTGTGGTAATGCCCCAGGTAATGTCAATAATCTGTTGTATAGTACCAGTAAGTTTGAGTCTTTATATAAGAACGAGAGTTTGGACTGTTGGACCTAGTCGTGAAAGAGATTTCGAAGCGAGCCAAGAAATTCTCTCTATCACTGAAGTAACTATTTGTTAATGTTGTACTCCGTTTAACACAGTGTATATTTTTACAAAGTTTCGATTTCGGCTTGTTCCCCAACTTGCTTCAGTCGGATTCAAGGTTCGCACCTGAAATGGACAAACATCTCACCAGTTTATGCATTGGTTGCTGTAAACATTTTGAGGTGCATATACACTCTCTTTTGGTCTGTATCGATGGAAGCAATCTGGAAGAGTTAAAGCTGCAAAACTCACATCTCTACATCCAAGTAAGCTTTCCTTCTGACACGATGAACCACGTTTTAAAACGTTGTCTTGGTTGTCCGACCAGACCGCACAATTGAAGAAGATGGATGACTGGGCTGGGTGCAAACTCAAAAAGCTGACTTTGAAAAATGTCCAGGCGCACTTTGCGGAACCAAACAGTCTCGATCTGCTCGAGTCCGCTGTATTCGCTTTAGACACGTTGGAACTAGGAGACTGCGAGACACCCAAGCTAATGCAGTGGCTTGCATCGTCTGTCTTCCCCTTGCGACACTTGAAAATTCGTATTTTTGAAGCAAGTGAATCTTCAGCGGACCTTGTACAAGCTTTAAATTGTTTTTCCTCGAAGCACGCCGAAACGTTAAAATTCTTAGACCTGCGTTTTGGAATAGACAGCTTCGGGCGTTGGTCAGAGAAGACATCGAAAAGTTTCAAGCCAGTATTAAGCGTTTTCAGCGACTTGAGGGAGTCAGGTTGTACATCAAACCTATTTGGGTGCAATTTGAAACTGATGCGTTTGAAATCTTGAACGTTCATCGCTTAAAGGCGTTAAAATGTTCCTTATATAAGAAACCCTTTTTTAACGCGCTAGCACGCCTAGCGCACAAGTGGCCCGGCGAAGACGGACTCGCTCCCGGGCAAACGGCATCCACATTGACGTTAGAAGGTTTACAATATCCCAAGACTATTAAGGCGATTCTTCTCTTTCGCGAAAGAGACGTCGACTTCCGTATGAAACAGATTAAAGATGATACGTATGAAGTATGGTTCCCTCCTAAATCTATTCCGCCAAAGCAGAGCGATAAAATAGACGCCAGTTCGAAGGGAAGCTTGGAACCAACGGTTGAATAAATAGTGTAAGAAGATCACACTAGAAGACAGTAGGATGTCCTGCTGAAAAATGTGAGAAAAAAAATCCCCAAACCACTGCTCCGATGTTCTAGATAAGGGGTTTTAACCCACCACCCCTATGTTTAATTTCACAAGTGCAATTACAGGAAAAAGTTTGTATCTATGATAAACTTTGTATCTAAGATTGTATCTAAGATTGTATACACGGTAAAATTTTCAATCTATGATAATGCTTGCGTGTTTGATTCGCAATCGGATGAGGTGTTCCGACAGCGGAAATTAGGTTTAATATAAAGTTGAACGTAAACTGTGAACAAAAATTTGTCGAGTTTTCGCAGGTTACACCAAATATGCTAGGGAGAAAATAACCTCAATGTTTTCGTTTAATAAAAAATTACCGCTACCTAACGCCATATCAGAGCGATTTCACTATTTTTCGCGTCAGCTGACTAAAAAAAAACACTTTCATTGTATTGATAGCTCTCGCGGCACCACAAGACAAAAGTTATAACTAAAAAACTTTAATTTTTGTTTTATCTAAGTTAATTTTGAAAGAATCATATGCCCAAAAAAATTGTTCGTGTTTAACGAGCGATTAGGGACCACGATAAACCTGCTTTGAAAAACTCAAAAGTTTGCCGAGCTACTCAAAATTTTTACGAACATATTTTCCCAAATTGTGATTTGTGTGCCACTTTAATTACTTAGCATTACATTACTGTCAAGACGGTTTTTACAAATATATAACAATGTTCCCAAAATTGACGTTGACTACTATTTAAAAAAGAAGCTTTTGATCCGAACTGGATAGATTTTTGGGCGACAGAAATGTCAGCCTGAATGCTGTCGTTTACAAAACCCATACTATTTTTTCACAAATTTAAGCCCATTCTTAAAATCTTTCGTACGTAAATCATTCAATAGCAATTGTATACAAAAACTTACAACAAATTTCCATTTCTGTTCTTCAACCACTCGTCCAACGAGTTATTGACGTTTTGTGGGTTTGTCCTTAGCAATCCATTGTTCTTCTTTTTCCAAAAAAAACTCTTCCTATTCCTTCCCGAACGCCTCCAGAATGTAAGAAGCGATTGCTATACTATTTAATAACTCATATGCATTGAAGTAAAAGACCACTTTTATTTCTTATCGAAGGCGGTATATCAGTACATTACGCGGAACTCTGCAAGTCGAAAACATCACATGATTTTGCAATAGACTCGTTGTCTTCAGTGGCAGTGCCAGCAGAGCAGTCTTTCTTACGTGAGCAATGATATGTGAAAGAATAAAACTTGGGTGTGGGATTGTATTGCGTTATCCTCATAGTTTACCGAAATAACGAAGCTTGGTTCGACAGGACGCCCAAGAGAAAGGTACCGTATCTGTATTTGTACCACAATTGCGTCTTAACAGAACCAAAATTTCACGTTTCCAGCGAAGAATTTCGTGAACGTGTGGAGAATAATTCCGCATTTGGCTTTTGTGTGTCAAACTGATCCACAGTCATATGTTGGTAACGCAAATGTAGCTTCTAAGCTTTCTAAATTCAACACGTTAGAAATGGGGAAACTTCTCTGGAAAGTGTAAGTCCTTCTTTAGAATAGTATAAAGTTATGATAAGATAAAAAGATAATGAAAATACTAACGAGCAATCGTTGCTAAGTGAATGATGTGCTAAGGGGAAATTACGGGCGTGGCATGTAGGAATACAGTACCTTATTTTTATTAAAAACCGAGAACAGTAAACAGCAGTGTTTCGCACGTAATTGATAGGATAGCTTCCGCTTAATATAACTTAAAGTTTAAGCCTTTAGAGGGTAACTTCGTGACGAGTTTGGGGGAAAGACGGTGAACATTGGCCACAGACTGTGAAATCGTTTGCTATAGTTGCTTGTAATGCTGTTATTGCTCGGACAATGTTACGAACACTGTTAGTAATGCGTTAGGTCTGCCATATTACATTGTACAATATTTCAAATTAACTGACGCTGTTCGAGCTCTGATAAATAAAATACTAAAAAAATGACAAGTGTCGGAAAAGTGTCAGTACATAAAAGTATGCGTTTATCTCTACAGGATGCTAGTTTACGAGAATATTACATCGATTCGCATTGTCTGGAATCGCCCTTACATTGCTATCCCGATTACACGTGGGATAAAGCAGGAATTTACACTGCCTTGGCATTTGAAGTATCCGAAGTAAGATTACCTCTCGAGAACCTCTTCGAACACGCACAAGTACTAAATAACCATTTGAAATATTCTTTAGTTGACTCGCTTCACTTTTGAACTTAGAAATGAAGACGAGGTAACATTTTGCGTATTCTAATCGAAGGGGACGCTTGTTATGAAAAATCGACCTTGACCCTCAAATTGGCATCAGACTGGGCAAAACTCAAACGAAATTTAACTGCTTCTGAGTCTGAGTCGTTTCTTTCGTGAACGAGACATCGACTTCCGTATGAAAGAGATTGGAGAAAAGACGTATGAAATATGGTTCCCCCCTAAATCTCTTCCGCCAAAGCAAACGAAATTTAACTGCTTGTACTGTTTCGATTTGCTCTTTATGGCTCAGTTAGGTCGCGGAGAAAAAAGCGTATGTTCTGCTTTTTAATTCCTAATGACAATCTTAACTGTAGGAAGACTTTTTAAACCACTTGAATAGTCGATCAAATTCAGCAAAACTTTAAAAAAAGTAGATCCGGATCGGGAAAGATCCCGATACGATCAGATCAGATAATAGATCCGATCATTTCGTTTAT
>JAHZNP010000477.1:12500-57001 GCA_020615345.1 Triops cancriformis | reverse complement strand
GTCGCGACGGCCCAGCCGGTAACTACCACCCAACGTTTCATTTGGACGTCGTAGTTGCGCGATTTGTAGAACACGAAGCCCATGAAAATACCCACCAAATATGGCGTAATGCGACACCACGGTACTTGGTAGTAATCGTTGAAATTCTGAGTCGTTTTCAGCCGCACGTCGCTACGCACAAAAATAAAGCGTTAAAAAAACGGGAAAATAGAAATAAAAAGTTTAAGGTAAGGAATATTACTTTTATTCTTAGAAGAATATAAAACTAATCATAGTAGCCTGCAGAGTTGGGCAAAGTCAAGGTAAATGAAAGTCAAGTCAAAGTCAAAGAGATTTTTGAAAATTCATGTCAAGTCTTCTTTCAAATTTACTTTGATCAAGTCATTCCGGGATTTTCTTAAATCACGTCAAGTCAGTCTTTTCAGGATTTCCCCAATCAAATCAAATTCAAGCCACTTCAGGACTTACCTAAGTAACTAATCTAATTCAACTCGAAGTTAAAAAAAAGTAGAAAAAGTATTCAAGTTCAAGATATATTGTGGCTCGAGAAAAGAATTAGGAAGTGTTTAGTTTTTAAGAACTTTTACTAGACGATTCTATACTACACTTTTCTGTTTATTTCTTTTCCCCAAGGAACATAGGCGTTTACTTCTTAGAGTATCTTGTAAGCGACTGACTCGTTTTTTCTCGGATTTCGCCTATCTTACAATGGTTTAACGGTAACGGAGGCGCTCGAACCTTTGACATTTTTATTACTTGGTTCCCAGAGAAGAAGGTAGGGGATAATACACGTACGAAAATGAAGGATAAACGTCCAAAGCTCACACGTGTTCCTTCTACACGAAGTTGTGCTGGGTAGAAGTTTTTTTGTTAAAAAAGACTTTGAAGTCAAATTTTTATTTACGTCAATTCATTTTTAAGTCAATTCTTGCAAGTCAACTCGTTGTCAAGTCAAGTCAATGAATTGAATTTGCCCAGTTCTAATAGCCTGTAAACTACAAACTTACGAGTTCGGGACTACATTCAGTATTGGCCATACTCATTGGTGAAAGCATAAGAATTATTACGTTGTTGAACGAAAGTTGGTAGATCGATTGATCGCCTAGTAGTTGTACTTAAAAAAAAGACGCAGCATCGAAACGGCAAAATTTTCTCGGGATTCTTAGAGAGAACTACGTCTATTACGTTAATACTAAAGTAGCTGTAAGCCATGAAGTATTGAACAACGAAGTATTGAACAATTACATAATAGAAGAAACAGAGTAGGTGATTTTGTTTTTAGCTTACGTTCTTGTAATGATTACAGTAGGCGGCAAATCCTCGACAGCTACAATAGCCATAATACAGGCAGTAAATCCCACTAGCGCCACGCCCAGAAACGCCATTCCACGTTTGGGCCAACGCCACAAAAGGTAAATGAAGACAGGTGAAACCAGAAACATTTGCATATCGTTGGCCAAGTACCACGTCACACCCATACACTATTATATCGGAAAGAAAGAAAATGAAACCAAAAATCAAAATTGAAGTGAAAAATATCTGGTGAAAGAATAATATAACATGAAAGAATAAATAACATAAAATAATAAGTGAAACAATATGGCCTATAAATATAACATAATATTATAAATTTAACGTAAATAAGTACAAAATGAAATAATGATTATTGGAAACAAAGAATAAAAATTAAAAATTCTAGAAAAAAATTAAATTGATAAAATATGGGAAGAAAGTCAATATGCTTGTAAAATTGTTGTCTCTATGCTGACACAAGTTAAATAAGTAATGTTCGTTGAACGTACCAAATTGTTGTCGGCGTTATTGGGGAAAAAATTATTGATGTATAAAAAATGTTGCCACCAAGAATTTCTGCAAGCATTCGCCGTAGTTACTGTAGCTCCCCAGTACGGGCCAGAACCCACGTACACCATTAAAGTGGCCATGAAAGCAAAAGTGAAGGCATATACAGGAGTTAATCTTCCGAAACAAAGGAAAACATGAATTAAATTAAAATACAAACGCACTTGTTATTCAACGACCAGGAGCATTATTTTCTAGAGCAGAAAATTATCTCAATAGAGACAGTGATAGAAGACAGAGTACATGAATGTAGGACGAAGTTTGCTTACAAGAGTAAAATAATAGAAATAATTAAAAGTGATAGCAAAACTATATAAAATAAAAAATAACTATAACTTTTGTATGTCGAAAAATAAATGTCACGATTAATGTAAACCTCTCACCCTTTAGCGTTCAGTTAAAAATGAATTAAATATGGAAAGAAGTGACTTTCACTACAAGCGGCAATGAAGTTAAAAAATGAGTAATAGTAAAAGTATTCGCACCTTAAGTACCGATGAAGGTACATCATGGGCACATTGAGTTTACCGTTGCTTTTATCCATTTCTCTTAAAGCAACATAGGCGACCAGTAGCCCACTCAAGAAGAAGAAGGTATCGACTGCGATCGAAGCATTCCCAATGGCTTGGAACGACCACAAAAATGCATCCTGGTTTCACACGGAGATAAAATAATTACAGTTTTAAATTGACTATTAAATCTTTTTATAATTTTTTCTTATTAATTCTTTTCTTATGAAAATTTTTCTTATTAATTTTTTTCTTGTTAACATTTTTCTTACTAACTTTACGTTTGAAAAACAAGTTAAAATACATTATGTTCAATAGTTTCAACTTTATTTTCCTGTGAATTAATAGATGTATGTGTCTTCAAGATACGTAAACAGCAAATGCTCAGCCCTGTTGTAAATACCTCCAAAAATGACACACGAATGTTTCAAATAAAAATAATAAATAAAGCTGTTCTTGCTAGTACCTGGTTGAGTTGATGCGAATTGGCATCCGCTGCAGAAAAAGATTGCGTCCAAGAATGACCTAAGACCACCCAGGTCATGGAAAGAAAGCGAATGCCGTGTAAACAAGCCAAATTTCCTTCCGCGGAGGCGCTGGTGTTCAAAATTTTGGAACCGTTCGTCAAAACCGAAAAGCTGAGGAAAATGCGACTGGTTGTTGATAAATCTGTTTGAGATGGGCCTTTCCATTGCAAGTAGCCGTCGTACCCGGTTCCTAATACCAGAAACAGCGCCACTAAGCTGAAAAAAAATCTAAACATTTTAAAGAAATAAATAATGAATTTTAAGAAAATATTTAAAAAAATTAAGGTGAATTTAGAATTACATGACGGTGATAGTCGCAGCGTCGTAATCTCGTTGGGTATCGGCCACCATGCAGTAATCTTCATTCGTGAACGGGACAATCTGTGCTGGGCCTATTTGGTGGCTGCCGATACTGTCAGCTACTGCGAGTCCAACATCGTACGCCGAGCAGCTTGAAGGTAAACAGAACGCTAAACTTGGCAGGAATCCAATAAGAGCT
The DNA here is from genome assembly GCA_020615345.1 of Triops cancriformis. Lineage (NCBI taxonomy): Eukaryota > Metazoa > Arthropoda > Branchiopoda > Notostraca > Triopsidae > Triops > Triops cancriformis. The sequence continues at coordinate 53,606 of JAHZNP010000477.1, read as the reverse complement.
GGATGTGTTTTGTTACGCACTACCTAGAAAATTAATTTAGGGCGAATATTGTAAAGAAATTTTGAGCCGGTACTGGATCAACAGGTGGCCCGAAAAGACTGAGCAAACGCAGCAAACCGAAAAAGGATGTCGGCAAGTCTTGGTTGGATTGCGTACTGGGAAGTGCTTTCGGCTCCAGGAACACTGTGCAGTACTTGCCGGTAAATCTCGGTCTAGTATCGTCTTCCGGAGCCTTGACTTTCAGACACTGATCGAAATGACCCATGGTTTGCCAATGGCCGCTGGCGATACCGTCCGGTAACTTGCCAGTAGCGTCGTACACTAAATCCAGTTTTACAGTCAGAAATATAGATATTTCATAGTCAAAAATATTGATATTTCGTAGTTAGAAATATTGATATTTCAGTCAGAAATATTGATATTTCATAGTCGGAAATATTGGTATGCCATAGCAGAATATTGATATTTCATAGAAAAAAGTATTTCCTAGTCAACAACATTTCCTAGTCAACAACATTTCCCAGTTCAAAATATTTCCTAGTCCAAAAGATTCCATAGTCCAAAAGATTTCCTAGTCCAAAATACATTTACATTCATACCAAATATCATAGTCGAGAAATATTAATATCCTGTTCAAATATATTTTCATAATCAAATATCAGTTACTAGTCAAATATCAATTCCTTGTAAAAAAAATCACAGTAAAAGAATTGAGAGTAAAAATTTTCAATAAATTTCAGAGTCAAGGAAATATTATTGTCTTTCGAGGCATGGCTTACTTTTCAAAGCCCACTTAGCGAAACTAGCCAAAGATTCCGCGTACAACCAACTGTCGTCTCTGCATTGCTGACTGATATTTGTGTTAGAACTTGCTGTGGGAATTTGAAAAGTCGTCCATGAAGTTGAAATGCGGTTTGGATCGGAATTTCCGTTCCCAGATTTCTTTGCAAAGTTACGATGACTTGGTTCGTCTTCAAGAGCGAGGTAGTGCAACTCGGACGAATGTTGGAAGATTTCTTTGAGCTCTTGTTGCAAACTTTCTAAGATTTTGGCGTGATGGGAAGTAAAACGCACCCGATTGGGAATAGTATCAGAAAACTGCGCACATACAAATGGTAAAATTGTGACTAAAATCAAGTAGGAACTCTTAAATATCTCCATTGTTTCTGCAATAGTTGGAAAAGTGAACCTCGTCACCCAGTTGGAAATTTCCGACTAATAGACATTGTCAGAATAACGAACCCAGCTCCAAGATTTTATATTCGTGTTATCGACCTCTCAGTTTAATCACAGTACTCATCATCGTATTATTCAAAATTAAGGTTGTTTGTGCCTTGACCTTTGCTCATAATGCAAATATTAGAATCTGGAGCTGCTCTGATTGGCGAATGCGTCTAAAGATAGCTTGTGAACTTCGAATATTCTTTATCTGAGCAATGAGTAACTCTCATGTTATCTACAATACCTTCGTCTGTCTTGAAAAGTTTGTTTTTTCTATGACTCAACATTAAGATTGATTCAACTCCCCCTGTTGTGTCATTTCCAGTTTCCAAAGGGTATAAACACCAATTTTTTTTATCGAATTGCTCTTCTTGAGTGAAAGAGAAAAATAATTACGTAGCAATTGTTACAAACTTCGAAGTCCAAGTTGGCAGAAAGATTCAGTGGTGAAATTGAATTCCAATAAAACGGAGCTTTGACGTAAGTAACGAAACTGACACCATCCAGTAGTTTGCCAATAGCGCCGTACACTAAACAAGATTTCTTGCTTAGACAAATTTCACAATATTTTAAGGCGTGGCTTAATTTAACCGGCCCTTTCAGCGAAACTGGTCCAGAATTCTGCGTAAAACCGATTGTATTTTTCTCATTTTTTTTACTAATATTTCTATTGAAGCTTGCGGTGAGAATTATGAAAGCTTACCAGACGGCTAAGAACCATTTTAGGTCATTTTGTCATTTAGAGACGTTTAGGAAGCTTGCAACTGCTTCGATTCGTTTTCATCGGTGATGTTGAGCAATTTAGGTGAATCCTGCAATAATTTTTGTAGTTCTTGCTGCAAATTTTGTAGGATTTGCCAAGATTATTCGTGAATCCCATCTGAGTCTAAATGTAATTAGGAAAGTGCCACCCAATGACGTATACAACCTTTGTAAGATGAAACCCTAGTACTTTCTTCAATCAATGAAAGCCTAACCCATTGAAACTGGCCGGTCTTTATTTTCTTCCATACAGAAGCGACTGCTCACAATGAAAAGTCAAATTAGAAGAGCTTTCTCCCCTAATTTCATGATCATATTACAATAAGTTAATTTTACTCTAGGAAGGAATAAAGCGTAGTGAGTTATTTTAAACTTTTATTACCCTAATTGTTCTTAAAAATGAAGCAGGCGTTCAAATTTTATCAATGTCCAAAATCATAGTGAATAGATTTTGTAATGAACACATTTTGCAATTATTAAATTTTTTAATTAAGACATTTTACAAGGAAGAAATTTAATAAATAATAAAGTTTAATAATAAATTAAACTGGTATAATTAAAATATCTTCCTTATCTGAGATTTGTAGCAAAGTTAAGCAAATCAAACACTAGATCGTACACAAATTAAATACACAAACGGTGCCTATGGAATTGTATTTGAAGGAAAGAGAAAAGTCTTCCGGGTTGAGGTACTGTGCGTACCCATTTATTTTCACGAGACAATAAAATAATATTGACCTATAACAAATCGAGTTCTAGTAGCAAGCGACTTACGCCCATCTCTTTTGGCAGACATAAAAAACTTTATTCGGACAATAAAACGCAAGTAAGGAAATTACGGTTGCAACATAAGTTCTTCCGCCTTACTGATAATTATTTCATTGATTTCTGCTTTTGTAACGCGACCCCAATATTCGGGTACGTGCCATGTCTTAGAACATGATTTAGTACAACCTGTCAAGCAACGACCCCTTGTCTTACTTACTGTCCGTCGTCGATTGTATTTTCTGTGAGCTACGAAACCTTGCATTGTCCTAACCAGGAAATAATATTGTTTTCGATCTCAGGTCAGCAGTAAAGCTTGCGAAATCCCGATTCTCGAAAGATCAAAGATACATTGCTGCCTTATTTGCTGCAAAAATAATAATAATAAAAATGTGAATAATAGCAATTGATAAAAATATCAATGAATAATGGAATATTGCAATTGATAAAAATAGCAATGAATAATAGAATAATAGCAATTGATAAAAATAGCAATGAATAACAGAATAACAGCAATGGATAAAAAATATAAATCGCTAGAATTATTTATCTAATTTTTGCAAGCAGGACATTCTGCGCAAAAAGCAGAGTTCCATGAACTATAAGTTTTTGTTTTCTTCCCAAAAAAGAAACAGCGTTTTTTTACTTTTTTCGTCAAACTTGTATGTACTTAAAGTACATTGAAAATAGCCATTCTCACAAACACATAAAATTCGGAAAGAGGAGTTAAATTACTGGAGGCTCATATCGCCAGGGAATTCTTGTGAAAAATTATTAATGTAACGCTAAGCTAACTCCATAGTTGCGTAAACAATAAATTCCGAGGACGAAATCGTCGGGTAACTTAGGCCAGTACTGACTAATCGATTAGCGTTCTTTACAATCGGACCAAACATTGTTACTGGCCCTCCGGGGCAGTACGTCGCATTACTGGGATCCAGTAGCCAGAAACTGCCGCAGCCATAACGATCGTCTTGGATTTGGACAAACGGAATACTGGCTGGTACCGTTCCAGTAAGATTGAACATATTGAATGGCGGATTAGCCCAGTTATAGGTCAAATTTGAAAGTATTCCCTGGCTATCTACGTAAGTATTTTTATACGAAACTGAATGATGAATTTTGGTCTGCGTGAAAAAGTGAAATTCAAGTAGTTTATAGTAGTTAAGTCTGTAGATGCGGTTCATGTCGTAAAAGGACATCTGGTACCCGGTATTAAGACTGCCAGTAGGGTAGTTAACTACTCTTTTGATGAGATATGTCTTATAACCAACGCATTTAGCAAAAATCGGCATTCCTGTGTGACTTTCGGGCCACAAAGTGCAATCATACTGCCCTACAATTGTATCGAAGTTAATTAAGTGACGTAGTCGACAATATAGGCTTAAAAGTACCAGAAAGTCCAGATTGGGAGCATTCTCTGCACGTTCTGAAACAGAAATCGCAGTTCGGCCACGTACCATTGCACCCAGGCCGCAGAAATTCGCAAGCAATGTTCGATAACAAAGAGTACCGAGTTTCTAAGCAAGACTGGGACATGCCAGTACTTAATTTTTCCCATACTTGACTCTCCGGCCAGTTAACCAACGCCTTTCTTGTACCGTTGCGGCAGAAATTGGTTGGCAGTAATTCACAAACGTAAGACGATTCGGTTGAATAGACATTAAACGCGTAGCAAGATGTATTGCGAACGCAGTACTGGCTGCATTCCATTCTTACGTGAATTAGGGGCGTTCCTGTTCCAGAATTTCGCCAAGTGTAAATCTGTGTTCGCCCAATAGTGAAAAATAAAAATAGTTTACCTAAGGAGTAGATTAGAGTGACATAGTCTTCGAATTCCGTCACTAATTTCACATTATTGTAGAGAATGTTAGAAGCGAAGGCATTCCAGTAAGTATCAGCCGTCAGCACCAGATGGTTTCCGGACCAGTCGTTCCAAAGCAGTAATATAAAGAGGCGAATTAGCTTCATGGTCTTTCCTGCTCGGGATTTGTTACGAAACTGAGAATCCAGTGTCCTTTTCTCACGAATATCGAGTGGCAATTAACACGGTACTAATACTGACTCAGTATTAGTACCGTACGTGCAGCTTTGGCAGCGAGTTCTATGTAGGACTCGAACAATAGATATAGTTTTGGCATTGATCAGCACCCTCACGGGTTGACCGGTACCCATCAATGTCGGTCAAAATAAGTGCAAGAGTGCTGACCCTTGACACTCCCCTTTTCTTGACACGGAAACGACCTGTTTTGACCACTGTAGACCCCTTCTTTTCTTATACGAGTACGCTGATTGAATAAGAGAAACAGGAAAATTGCGTTGCACATTTTCAACAACTACTGCAAATGTTTCGATAATTATTATTATTATTATTTATTGCATAGTAAAAGGCTCTAGGGTCTCTACACAACGTTAACGAAAATAGTTGTATGGAGAACTTTTCAATCCTTAAGAAATAATTTTGGATTGAAGGCTTTACCACCAAAGTGGTCATCCAACACATTAATGATTCGCGTCGCAAACATTTCGATAATATCAAGGCGCATTTTTTTTTACTTTAGAAACACATAGAGCCTAACGTCGATAACTTTTCGAAATAAAAAAAATGTCAACATAAATAAATAAATTCCTTGTACAATTTTTTTAAACCTTTTTTCAACACTTTCTCGTCGTCGGATTATAGGAACTTACAATTCTAACCTTACTGTCAACAACAGTTTGAGAAATAGCAGTACTTATCAACAGTACAGCAATTTCCTTGGAAACGAGCATATTTCCAGTAAAAAAGTGCCAAGACCACCTGTGTGTAATTTTCCATACATTTCCAGTAAAAAAGTGCCAAGAACACCTGTGTGTAATTGTGGGTATTTGCATAAAAAAGTATGGCATGTTCTCATTCATGGAGGTACGAACAGCCTCACTAGATTGATGTAAAAAAATGTTGTCTATATTTTGTTCAAATTTATTGAAATACGATAAGCAAATAAGAGATGTGTACCGTGGCCTTAACGAGCTTTTTATTCGACGTTCGTTACCAACTGGAACAATCTACCAGCAGAAGTTATCACCAGAGTTCCCTCAATACTCCTTCCAGAGGACAATTAGTATTTCGCTGCATTTTTGGCTACACTGGAGTAAAAGTCACAACCACGTACTGCCAATGGTGCTTTATTATAGCCAACGTGCTTTATTATAGCAAACATGCCAGTTAAAATCAATAAAATCCTTAGATCAATCAGAAGACTGCTTGCAATAACAGTAGAGTTTCAATAGGGCATCGTCCATACAAGAACTCTGCCCATCATAACGATTAAGACGACTGACCTGGCCCATAAGACTAAACTTACGTAGCTTGACATTCCACTCCACCGTCGCTTCCAGCTCAGCATGTCCTGGTACTGTGCTGAGCCTTATGACGTACTTGCGCACTGTAAACTTCATCCAGCTCAATTTATTGTTTGCCTTGATACTGGCCTCCAAAATATGGGACAGGGTCAGATTTTCACACCTAGTCGCATTTACTAGCCAGCTGTTCAAAGTCTGCACTACAAATGTAGACGCACGCACCACTATTCCATGGGTGACCCGTATCGGTACGTGCTGATAGCACGTGCACCAAGTATCATCAATACCAGCTTCACTGCACGTTCTCCCGGAACTTATGTTTGTATAAAGGCTCTGCCCGTGCCAAACGTCCGTTCTGTACGTAGCCAGAGGCGTAGTTAGTCGGTCAACATCCAACAAATCCAAAAATGTTTGGTGTACGTCAAAAGGCGACGTCAACTTGTAGGCATTCTCCCGGAAATTGGCCACCGCTTCAGGATATGCACGGTTGAACCAATCCGGAAATCTGGCCCAGAACATTGGTAAGCGCTCTTCCATGTACCCAAGGTACGTCCCACGGAATTCGCCGAACCGCAGTCCGTGGTCGCTCACGACGAAGACAATGGCATTTTCCAACACACCGTTCGCGTCGAGCGTGTTGAACAGTTTGTCATACAAAGGGTCAGCCAACTGGGGCTCGTTCAGATCATTATGGCCTAAGCGGACGCCCCATGACAGGGCGAAAAAGGGCGCGTCTTTGTGCGTCGTCGCAAAGGCGCGCGTGTAGTCCAGTACATGTTCGACACCGTACTCGTACCCGAAGCAGACCTGATCTGAACGGTTGCCCAACGTTTCGACGGCAAGAGCGTAAGGCCGGTAGTAGAAATCCGTGGGTGGGGCTACAAAGCCCAGCATGCTCATGGAAAACGTACCCCAAATGGACGTATCTTCTGCGTAAAACGTGGTATAGTTGCGTTGCGAACTGAAATTTGTCCAAACAATTGGACAATCGTCCATCGGGCGCATCTGGCTCTGCCAACAGACTTTTCTAAGCTCTGAGACTGTACGGCCTGTCAAGAGAGCTACCAAATTCGGGAGAGAATTGTCTCCTATCTTATTGTAACCCAAGTACTCAATAAACCCCAGCTGTTCCAAGAAGTTGAGCGTGAGTGGCATCTGGCGTCGGAAATTTAATCTTGACACCGAGTCCAAACCCATAATAAAGATGCTTGGTTTAGTCTTCGGCTTACGGGTGGCCTTCGGTGCGTGATTTTGAGGCACTGAAGCGTGCATATTTTTGTACACGAATTTCCCTGCGTGAGTGCACTCAACTTTCACAAAGTCCTCCGTCAGGTTGACAGCGTCATTAAATGCTTTGCAATCACCGTACCTGTTGAAAAACATTTAGTGCTACATGTCTAGGCAACTTACATAGAAGAAATGTACAATGCTGTACGAGAAATGACGGATTTGACCAAAAGAGTATTTGGCTTAAGGTTACGGGTGCAGCTAAGCCTCGATGGTGAGCCTACGATGGATTCGTTTTTTTATTAAAAAAAGGCCTCGATAGTGGAATCCAGTGTTGTGTAATAATTACAAGTAACGGTAATTTGGAATGCCAATTACTTTTCTTAAAGTAATTGTAATGTACTCGTTATATTTTTCACTCTGTAGAAATATAATGTAATGTACTCATTATATTTCACTCTATCTAAAATTGTAATGTAATTTACTAGTAAATTTTAAAAAGGCCAAATAACATTACAATTACAATTACTTTGGTTTCTTAGAGAAAAAGTAGAAAACCTGTAAAGAAAGGGGGAAGGGGAAGAACTTGTGCTTTGGAACTTCGTTGCCTTAGATCGACTAAAGGGTGTTGTGAAATGGCTTCCAGTATGTAAAGTGTGAAGTACTCATTTGACATTAAAAATTGATTTGTAATTAATCTACTATCCTTTTCATAACAGCTCGTGTAAGTAGACTTACTTTACTTTTCGTAGAGTTAAAAATTTGGAAAATTGGAACAGTTTTCAATGTAAAAAAACATTTTAACCGAAAGTAATGGCAAAGTAATGCATTACTTTACAAATGTAATTTTAATGTAACGATGTTTTCGTTATTCAAGTGTAATTGTAATGTAATAGTAAATTTTAAATAAAAAGTAATTGTAATGTAATAATATTTATTTTTTGACATATTAGACAACACTGGTGGAATCACATGCTAAACGGCGTCAGCCATTTCGCCAAAACTACTCTGTTTCATTAAACAATTTTGACAGTAAAGTTTTGATTCATAATACCTAGTACGTAACCTCGAGTTTTTCTTCAAAATGTTCTTAGCCAATTTATGAAAAGCTAGTCTAATTTCAGGGGTTTTTTGGCCGAAAAGTAATGTCCAGCTTTCGGTTGCAAGGTTCAGCAGAGCCACTTAAATGTACTAACTTACCAAAAACGGAATTCAAATCCGATATTTACATAAATCCGAAACTAACTGACGGATTTGAATTCCCTTTTCGCCAATAAATCAGGAAAACGGCACTTCGGTGTACTTTGAGGCCGAATACTTAGAAAAAAAGTTGACATTGGATTCGCTTTCTACAAATGGACTAGACATGTTTTAAAAAAACTTGAGGATGTGTTCTGCATATTACAATCTGAAAGTTTACTGTTCAGATTATTTAATAAAATACTTAGTAGTTTTGGCAAACTCGCTGATGCCGTTAATCACGTGATTCCCCTAAGCCACGCTTGGTGCATCGTAGCCTCAAACTGTTTACACAATATTTAAAAAAAAATTCTGAATATTTACATTACCTGATTTGTCTATCCGCGTTTTCATCATGTTTTTCCAAAGTTTGAGTCACACGGTAGATATACGCATAACAGCAACGGACCTCACCATTCCCATAAAATTGTTTAACATCGGAGTCAATGTACAACTGTCCGTCCTGTACGTACGTCAACGGTTTCTCCGATGCACAGGACACCGTTGGCAGCTTCTTGTAGTGTTTTTTGACGTCGTCGTGCATAACGTCCAAATATGGAATACGACATCCTGGTGTATCTACCAGACCACTTGCCAATTTGTCGTTCCCCACACCTAACATAAATTCGTCACGTTCGTTCAGTATACCACACACCATAATCTTCTGAATGCAAATAGGACGCAATACTGATACCTGACGAGCTTTTAGCTGGGATTTCCTTGCGAACGATGTTCTTGCCATTTAAAACGTACAATACGACGAATATTACCATGAAACTTATCACAAACTTCAATTTTTTCAATACTTTCTTCATGGCAACAACAAAAGTTGTCCCTTGTATGCGCTTGTTTGGTCACGTCGGAATGATGTTGTTCTCTGTAAGTTTATTTCATAACTGTGCGAGTTCCTGCTTAAAGAAAAATTAGCTTCTTTTCCTTATTAAAATCGTTACCAGTAATAATGATTACCCTCCCTGACGTGGACGACTTGTCCCATTGATATCTGCCCCCACCCTCCTTCATCGGGATTCGTGGAAGTTGACCATCTCACCTATTTGTAATTATACGGAGGCTGGAACTACTTTTTCATAAAGGCAATTACGGCCGTATTCACATTTTCGTTTCGGTGTCGTCAAGTCCGGACCGAACCGGAAGTATAAGAAATATTTTTTATTTTTCTCCAAAATACGTGTCGATTTTTTGTGACCTTATAGGTTAGATAATAAGTAAGGTGAAACTTTAATTTCCTGGTACGACACCAAAGGAAAAAAATACTCAGACGCTTTGAAAGTCGAAGCAACCTTCAATTCGCTTATGTCTTTATCTGTGTCATTTCTTTCCGCACAGAAACGCTTGTCCGCTTGCTTTTATTGTTTCAAGAAGCTGTTTCTGTGAACAAAATGTGACCCAACTACAACGTAATTTTTTTTAAAAAAAATTTACAATTGCAGCAAAAAATTGTAAGGACTTTACTGTAAAATACTTTTAAAATGTTTTTCTGCAACAAATTCGTGCTTAAAAATCAGTTTTGTTAGTATTTTTACAGTGAAGTCCTTGTAATTTTTTTTGCTGCACAACGAGTCATTATAAATTCACAAAATAATTTTTTACAGTGTACTCACACTTTAAGTCGCTTGCTGAAAATGTTAAGACGGGACAAAACCAGCAGCGCTCGTGCGAGTACCGATTTTAAAGGTATATCTCTGAATTACTTACAGTTTGAAAGCTCTGCAAAGCTTAGCGGAAAGGTATTCCAAAAGTACCTGTACCTTTTTCGAATTTACTTCTTGACTTCCTGGAACGGCGGCAATTCGAGACGAAACCGTGCAACGGTAGAACGCTATTGGCGCCCAGCAGAAGCTCACGATGGAAATGCCATTTAAAATGTCTAGAGGCGTGTAGAAATACACAATAATTCATGTATGGCCGGCGAAAGCAAATCCAGATAATAATAATAAATATAAGACAATTAATAGCTAAATCTAAAGATTGATACTATTAATATCTAAAGTAGGAAGCATTGTGGAGAATGGGGCACGTTCGGACAATTTTTACTTTTGCTATCTGTAGACTTTGTACGTTAGTTAGTTATTGGTTTGTAGACGAACGATTCGAGGCAAGCTGAGATTAAATGCTTGACACGCGCCCGTTGACATATTGAAATACAGTGGAACCCACTTAATTTCATATCGCATAATTTCATAACCCGTCTTAATTCATACTGAACATATTGTCCTGTTTTATTCCCATTTAATTCTGTAGAGAGAGGATTCGTTTTATTTCATATCGCATAATCGCACAAACCGATGAAATTCATAAAAAGACTAAGTCCCGGTGGGCATTTAAAAATGCTAAGTAACTCCAGCTAATTTCATAGGCAATCGCAAGGCCAATTCGTGAAACCAGATGGCCGCAAAATTCCCAGAAAGGCTTCGAAAAAAATCGTATCCGAGCTTAATCCTTTAGCCAGGGACCTTTCACCTAATGTTGACGAGCCAAATGGGTTACTTAATCCATGTTTAGTAGCGTGCTCTGAATCCGGAGCCTGTAGTGAGGATTTTGAGTGTTGTGAGGATTTTCAGCCCTCATAATTTTTTTGGGGGTAGAAAAAGTTCAATTTGATGTGTACAGTACTTGAAAAATGGCAGTACTTGAACGATATTTCCGACTATTTTCAATAAACGTGAAAAAAACTCCATAAATATGTGTACCGTAAAAGCAAATAATTTATTTTAGCTGAAAAACGGCGACTTTGGCGACTTTGTCAGTCGTTATTTTTGGCGAGATATTGGCGACTTGTAATGAAAATTTGTCGGTCATTTGAAAAAACACTTGGCAACACTATCGGGAGGTGAAGATGACAAGAAAGAAGCACACAAGTCTATCAATTAGCCAGCGAGTCGAAATTTTCGCCCTTTGGGGAAAAAACGCTGGATTTTCGACACAGACGCAGAATAGTAGAGTTGCTAATGAAACCCGTATGCCTACCGAGAATTAAGAAGTCTTCAGACCAGACGACATGGATACAGATGCCTTTAACATGTATGTATCAATTGACGATGGGATCCCAACGGAAGGTGACGAATTCGATGTGAAGCTCGTGAGGGTCACGGAAATAAGATGGCGATTTCGCAACCGAGCCTTTGCCTCCTCCACCGGTAGCAGCCGCACTAGAGGCGATGGAACTAATTCTAAGATTCACGGATGCAACAAGGGGCACGTCATATGAACGCTTATATGACCTGAAAGCTGATCTGTATAAACTGAACCAGATGATCGTTACACAGCGTTCCATTATGGACTTTTTTCCTCAGAAATAGCGAAAGCTTTGAAAGAAGCTCTGGAAAGCTTTTGAAGCTTCGGAAAGCCTTGACACGGTCCAGCTGTTCGTTTCGGCTATTGTACGATCGGTTTACGTGCCGAATTTCTCGTTTGATTACTTCTATGTATTATAAGTTTCGTCAGCTCTCCGTGTCGATCTACTCTCAACTCAAGTGCACCAAAGTAGCTTTCATTGTTTTACAAGCTACAATAGATACTCTCACAAGGAACTTGGTTGAATCAGTCTCATTATCAAGGCGGACTCGGAAATAATTTATTCGGCTCGGTGGCATGTCAATCTAGACAAACAATGTAACAGGTTCGATAATAGCTGACAAAAGAACACTTGTAACATGACAAAACCAAATACTAGTAAGCGAACACCTGTAAAACTGACGCACTGGATCCTCAAAATTGGCCCTAATAATAACCATGATGAAGGATGCTGAGTTTTTTTTAGTTTTGATAGAAACTGTGACGCATATGAGGAATACAGTTTTCGGTAACATTCTCGACCTTTAAACGGTCGATTTTTTTTTGCGCAGCTTTAGAGCTGTTTACCAAAGATGTTAGAGTATTAGAACCTTTTAAACGCATATAATGGAGATTTATTACGTCGAATCAAACCTTAAGAATTTTCCAATTTCAAGACACATTTGCCGTGAAAATTCAACGAATTCACGAAATGTTGTAATCAATTCGCTTTACTAACACTCGCATAAGATTACAGACCTTCTGACCAACTAATTCGTGAAATTTTTCCCCTTCTTGTATATCCATTGCAAAACATCTTAGCTTTGTTAAATAGTAAAAAAGTGTCCGCTATTCTTTTACTTTCAGACCGAAGGAGGATGAACAAGGCCAAGACAATGATGAAACACACACCGAAAGCTAAAATCTGTCGAAGTCAAAGAAGACAATTGCATAGATCAAATTAGGTAACTGATTCCCAACTCTCCCCCTCCCCCCCCCAAAAAAATGCCCCGATAACCTGAAGCCTTTGCGTAAATTACTCGTACGTCAGTTTTTCTTGTCCCCCCTGCAAAAATCTTCCGTGTTGTGTAATTTTTTCTCAACGTGTGAAATTCTTTAGAGCAAGTCCAAGTTCGTTTAGAGGCACTGGCTTATTTTAATTTTTTTTCCTAGAGCTGGGTGAGTTCATCACGGAGGCGAAAATGTTCCTTGGCTAGACTCTAATCTTGATAATTACAGTGATCAAACCAAGTTCATTGTTAAACAAAAATCCTAACCGGAAAGTATCTATTATACCTTATAAACTACTTAGAGCTTCTTTGTAGCAATTAAGACTTCGAGACCAGCAACGTGGGAGCTGGCGTAAATTCAGGAAGACAGCCATTAGCTTACGAGAGATTCGGCATAGTAAACTAAATCATAAAATTACAGAGTGGACAGCTGAAGCGTATTACCAAGGATTTTCTACGAAGAAATATATGTACAGCGTTCTGTATTTTTACTGGATGAAGGCCGTTTCTTACCTTCACTGTTAAAAATGGGTCCGAAAATCGAAACTTAAAGTGCTTCATTTGCTGCAGACAAGCTGCACTTTCTGCAAGGTCACCGTCAGAAAGCGTACACTAGAAAAAAATGTGAGGAAAAGGCTGCACTTTTGGCAGCTCCAGTTTTCACCTTCTGTAGCGACTGCTCTAGAAACCGGACACAGGGTAAAAGAGAGAAGAAAGGTTGCAAGTTTAGCAGTCCCGATTTTCGCCGTTTCTGCAGTGTTTTTTTTTTCATAACGAAAAAAATGTAAACAGTCATGCACAAGAGTCCGTATGAAGTCCAAGGAGACAAACTAACGGCAGTAAATGTATCAAAAAGTGTGTTTAAGAGTTAAGTATCTATCAAAACAAACTTTAAGAGAATGCAAGTAATGCTTAATCAAAGTTTACTAGCTTTAAATTTTCTAGTTCATTAAGTGTCGTCTTGCAGACTGAACGACAAACGCGCCAATGGGCCGAATATGATAACCAGCATAATAGCCATGAAATGTGTCAGAGCTGTTAAGTGTCTCAAAGCAAACTTTAAAAGAATGCAAGTAATATTTTATCAAAGTTTCTAGCTTTAAAATTTCTAGTTCATAGTGTCGGCTGGCAGACTGAGCGACAAACTTATAAAAGAACGACAAACGCACCAATGGGCCTAATATGATAACCAGCATAATAGCCATTGACCGTGTCAGAGCTGCACTTATTTGTAAAGACTTGTGTTCCAAATATAGTTGAGTGTGTTTGTATTTGTGTCTCATCTTGCTACCTTTTCTTTCCGTTATATTATGCTTTGTGCCTTATATTTTTGTAATTGTTTGTATTGAAGGAAACAAAACGTCGAAAAACAGAAACAAATGCAATTTAGTCACTGCATATTAGAGTTTACATTACTGAAACACCCCTACTTCTAAAAGTGCAGTTCTCGGGCTGCAAGTTTAGAAGCCAGACTTCTTAAGACTGCAGATTCGAAGGTTCACTTTCTAACAGCTCGGCGGCTCCTAAAAGTGCAGTTCGGAAAATCCAGTTACTGAGAGGGTGCTGCAGACGGAAAAAAGTGAGAAGAAAACACTGCACTTTCGTTTACCCCTTTTTCGTGGACGTTTTTCTCCACAAATCGCGGAAGTTTTTTAACAGTGTAGGTTATGGCAATAAGCGAAGCTCTAACATATACAACAGAAGAAAGTCCCTTACGCTTTTTGTGTCTCATAACAAGCAACTGATGCGCTACTGCCACTATAATGGGAAAGATTGTCTTTGCCGTCCTCGCTCTATTAGTCGCGACCGATCTTGCTGTACTAGCTGTTCCGAGATTCACTGAATCGGTAAGCGGTTTTTATTGCCTTTTTCTGTTCTCTTCGACTATCAGAGTTGTGATCTCGAGACCAGGTCTCGGTCTCGTCTCGGTCTCTGGAAAATTTATAAAGTCTCGGCCTCGAGAATTTTAGACGGTCTTTCATTACTTGAGACATCAGGCGAAAAGCTCTGATTTCCCGTAGCCCACCCCATTTTGCCAACGTCGGGTTCGCAACTGCTATTCAAAGCGAGGTGCTAATTGCCCCCAGAAGACACCTTGGTAAAGTTTTGTGCTTGCGGTAAAGCTAAAAGAAAGGGAAATACAAAACTAGCGGAGTCTTGCAAAAGACCCCATCTCTATGTTGTCCCTTGAATGTACACAAAATTGCCTTTTTAAGCCGGTGCATGCGATATTTTGCTAAATCAAGGAAGTTTCAAAATACGCCATTTTAGAACATACGAAAGAAGTCACTTGTACAAAAAGGACAGAAAAGAGCACCCGACAAGATTCCCTCTATTGTTGAATTTGCATGTAAAGATTATCAATATTGTGATGATCGTCGTGAAAAATGCGTTGCGACGTGCAAGTTTTGCACAAATCGGACAGATCTTCGTGAAAAGACAAGGACAACTTCCGCTTTTTCAGGTATGTTAAAAAAGGAGAGGAAGCAAATATCGGCTATATCTCGGTTAGGTAACCCATAGCCTTCAAACAAAAATACTGTAATTGAAAGTTTTATGAAAGTGGCGGATAAGACAAACGTCACTTTAACATCTCAAGTTCTCTTGGACAAACAACTTGCCAGAACCTAATTAAACAGATCTTAAATTCTACTTTTCTTCAGCTGGGCTTCGGCACCTAAATCCGAACGACTTTTACCCAATTTTGGGGTAGCATTTTATTTTGGTTTTACCGAGGAAAATGTAATTTCATATCACACTTCACTTCATTATTGGTCCAAAGAAACGTTTCGGTATTTTACTCATTACGGAGAACATCTGTTAAGCTGTCAGAACATTTTTCTTCATTTTATAGCAATCTCCACAGTAGTCAGTGCGTGCAGTATTCAGTGAGGATTCAGCTGACCATTTTACGTCTATCTCGAGATCGGGTTAGGCCTCGAGACCAGGGTTGCCAGATGGTTTTTTTCCAAACCGAAAATGGTTTGTTTCGAATGGCTTTGGTTTACGGAAATTTGGTTTGTTTTTATGGGTTTGTTTATGGTTTGTCTGGAAGATTTATCGCAAATCGATTTGAGGTTGCAAATTAACCTCCATAAAATGGTCTGCGATTCAATAAATCATTTTCCGACTTCAATTTCTTGTCATGGTCTGTATTCCGCGCTTCGCAAGGTTTGCAGTAGGTGATTGGTGTACCGCGTCTGCATGGCGGTAGCATGGCGATATACAAGGAGCAGCCGATTAGGACTTAGCCATGTTGTGAGCAATAAATAATTGACGTAGCATAGCCAGCCAGCATATCCATGTACATACGAAACTTAAGAAATAAAACACTCCAAACGTTACGCTACCAAAGGGCGGCAAATGTATGTACAATCCTATGTGTTTAGAGGGTGAGTTCTAGAGTAGTGTATCGCATTATCCCGAACCAGTTACAAACCGGACATTTGATGCCGGTACTAATCAAGGTGTAGCCACTGAATCTTGGTGTACCAAACATTCCTATGTTGCCACCAGGGCAGTAAGTGGCGGTGGTGGGGTTCAATAGCCAGAAAGATCCGCATCCGTAACGGTCGTCAGTGACTTCCACGAAAGGCACCGAGGAAAGCGTGTTGCCGTTCAAAGTGAAGACGTCCTGCTCTGAGGAAGGTATCAAAGAAAATGGCGGCGTTTGAAAAGTCAGGTTCGTCAAAGTTCCATTCACAGAGATGTACGAGTTGCGGTACTTGGCTAGTCGAAACCCGTACACGTTTTCAAAAAAGAATTGCAAAACAGGATACACTTTGAGTTTGTACAGTCGATTAATGTCGTAAAAAGACATGCGATAGTTTTTCCCAATGTGCCCATTGTTCGGGTCCACATAGCGAGCAATCAGCATTGTATTAGAGTTGTAGCATTGTCCAAAGATTGGTATGGAATCCGGCGCGTCACCATCTGGCCACATAACGCATGCTAAAGGATGCAAAATAGCATAAAAATTCTATCCAAAACGCAGAGCAAGTAAATTTATTTGAAATTAGGTAGTAATTGGACGGACAAATTGCTTACATATTGCAAACGTAAATAAAAAATCAATAAGAAAGTATAAATACAAGTAATAAATAATACGGAAATTTCAGAACGGAAGTATAAATGTAAGAAAGAAATAAAAAGAAAATTTCAATAAGAAAGTAGACATAAAAGAAACTAAATCAATAAGCAAATAGAAATAATAAAAAATTAAACCAATATGAAATAGAAATAACTATATTGTTAAACCAATAAATAAAAAAGGAAATTAATTGCAACTATTTCCTAGATTTGTGTAGCATTTTACGCGAATATCTTACTACTCAAACGACGATTGTAGCAATCAATGCATGTTTTGGCGCAATTACTGCAGTTTGGCCACGTTCCGTAACATCCTGGACGCATTATTCCACACGCTATTCCTGTTGACGAATTCGAGATGGCGTTCACGCAGGTTTCCCTAACTTGGGGGGCTAATTTGTCCCAGATAAGGCTCCCAGCTTGTCTCACGAATACTTTATTGGTAGTGTTGCTGCAGAGATTGGCAGGTACTAGCTCGCAGACATAAAACTGTCCATTATCGTAAAAGTTGAAGGCTGAACAGTTATAGCTATCTGCGCAGGAATGGGCACAACTCATTCTGGCCCACACCAACGGCGTACCTGCTTATAAGTTGCGTAGGGGTAATGTACACAATTAAAGGAAAATTAAACGAAAATATTAGAAATGGCTCCATTTAGATTCTGCAAAACTAGACGTACAATGCTTTTAGAACGTCTGCAGAATGCTATGGAAAATAGTGTAGATATCTCTATGTTTTTTGTCGAATTGAAGACACATTTGTGGTGTGCAAAATTATAGGAAAACTGCGTCAGTTTTTAAGATTTCTGTAAGTATGAAGAAGCAATATTGCTTACCTTTGGGGATATTTCTGGCAAGAAATGGATTATCATCGATTACAATCCGTAAATTTCGGTATTTTGGGCTCGTGGCGAATCTTTGCATACTTTGAGCTGAAAAGTGATAAATAAGACAAAAGTACCAGCTGACCAAAACGATCTTAGCAGCCATCGTTAGGGTTGAAAATTGGAACTGAACAGTGCGAACTGTACGAATCCGGAGCGACTAAACTTGGACTTGTGGACTCGCTTCGGAATCTAATTGAACTATGAATGCTAGAATTTCTGGCGCACTGGGAAGACCACGTTTTATGCGTTTTCCGATAATTGTAGTCTTTGTATAAATTTGCCCTCTTCCTGGTACAATTTAGTGCCTTTCTTCACTACGTGCTTTTAGGTTAATCGGCTATCTACCCTAAATTGTCATGTACGCTCCATTAGGGGCTTACGAGAACATTGCTTCCATGGAAAATTGCTTTTCGTTTACAGTCTGACGTTTATGAGGTCGTAAAAACGCTTGCTGATAAATTTTGAATGTATTTCTATCACTTCTCGTTAGGTATCCAACAGTTTAACATGTAAAGTACTCGTGTAACGCTTTCTACTCCACTTGCCTGTCTATTATGATTGTTACCCCTGTCGATACTGGAAAGTCGGTCCTTTCGTCCCTTGCTTTATGTCTGTTTATGACTTTCTACCACCCTTCATCCCCGAAAAGAAATTATATTATCCATGAAATACTAGAAAGGAAAGAAATTTGTTAACAATAAAGCATAAATGCTTGAAAAAAAATGGCTTGAAAAATGTTCGGGAAAGAGAACCTTTCGACAATTTTAAATGTCATATATGTTTAAGAGTCCTACTTTTCGTGTCTAGTTTTATTATATTCAATTGTTATATTTATTATATTCTTCTAAATCGAAGGGCGGTGGACTGCCGTAGGGTTTAAACGATTAGGCTGCCATATTGGTTTGCGAATACTAGTCCAGTTTTTAACGCACGTTTACGTGATTCAACTTATAATTGAGAGTATATTGTACACTCTTTATTTATTCTTTGTGCGCATTACATTTCCTACAGTGTCCTTCGGTAAATAGTGGTACTACGGAATTTTCGTTCTTATCCTTGACCTCTGGACCTAAAATGTGAACATTAAATATATCTAAATTGAAACGTTTTATATTTTCTTCTTACTCTTCGCTTTGAAATAGAGATTGAGTAAATTTTGGCATGGAAATTCAACGCACACCGAAACCACGAACGCCAAACTTAAAGATAGAGTCAAAGTACCCAGGAAGTACAATACCTGGCAGGAAAAAATATACAACATTTTCTTCTATTACTTATCCGGAAACTTACGGTTTCAATAGCGGAAGCATAGGGAACGGTCCGACGGTGAGAGACGTGCAGTATCAACCAGTTGAGGTGTACCAGATAAGTACAATAAGTCAATCGACTTAACGGAATAATCGCCGGCCAGGACAGAATTCTGTTCACAAAACCTAAAACGTAATAATCCAGAAATTTATTTATGAAATTGAGAGAAATATGTTTGTGTATGGTTCCTATTAATACGCTACGTATATTAATTTTTATTATTTTATTTTTTACAGGGGATAGCTTGAAGTTTTATTTGAAAAGTCGACGAGGTTTACCTTTCATATAAAAAGTGATAGCATATGAAAACCTATCTAAGCTTTTTTCCTTATTCCATAATATTCTACACATATTGATACAACAGCAATACTTCTAAAGTAAAGGACGTGTTATTCGAAATAATCTAATCTAGCCAAGCTTTCAAATTCGTGCTGTACTGTTTTCGGGGATAACAATTGGTCGAAAGCCTTTCTCTGCTAAATGGATGTAAATCAGCTAGGCTTATTTAGATCTTTGCACTATTCTATGTACATGTACATTTTTTTTCGGCATAGTACCTCCGTAACCGTGAATGCAAGCAAAGACGAGCCAACTAAGCGATATCGCCCAGGCAGTACGGTGCAAACCGGCGTAAAGTACGGACACCGATGTCGGAATAACCGGTACTTTCGCTTCGTCCGTGTATCCATACAAACCAAACAAAACGGCCAAACCCATCGCGCTGAATACGAACCAACCAGCAGCGACCAGCCAAGGGTTCATTTTGATCTTGTAATTTTGCGTCTTGTAGAGCACGAAACCCATAAAAAGGCCGACTAAATAAGGCTGAATACGACACCACGGTACTTGGTAGTACTTGACGAAGTACTTCTCAAAAACAAGCAAGTGGTCGCTAGGTTAGAAAATGAGAAATAATTTAGTTCGTCTGGTAAATCTCAACGGAGAAAGAAGTTTCGGCGACTTACTCTCTGACTGTTATGAAGTGAAGCGGTAGGTCATTAACAGCGATGATAAGCATACTAACAGCTGTGAAAATGGTCAGAGTCCCGCCCAATAAAGCCAATCCGCGTTTTGGCCAACGCCAGAGCGAAAAAATGAATATGGGTGACACCAGGTACATTTGCATATCGGCTGCCAAGTACCACGTCTCCCTCATGCACTTTGAAGAAAATAACACGCGTAGAAAAGTTATAAAAAGAATTTAAGATGTCTTAAATATTTCATAGAATTGTTTTCTGATTTTTAGATTTTATTAAATTGTTTGACTATTTTCATAAATATGCTCACTTATTTTGCTAATATTTTTGTAAATCCTCACGATGGAATGCTTTAAAGAAGTATTTACTATAGATTTAAATAGTTTTATATGACACTGAAAAATTATTTATTACAGTTTTACAGATATGTTCCGTTCTTAGGAAATTAATTTTGTATAAAGATTCACCAAAATCTTGCGGTGTAGTTTTGGAGTTAATTTATAGAAGATTATAGAAAAGTAGTGTCAGATGCGAAGAAAGTTACTTTCATTTTGAAATTTTAGAGAAACTAGTAATAGAGATTAGAAACTGACAGAAATAAATCCGAAGGATGGTTACCGAATAATTCTCTCATTTGGTAACCATCCTTATGGATAATTTTCTATATGTAAATAAACTTACAGTACTTGAAGTCATGTCATCAGGGAAGAGGTTATTGATGTACAAGAAGTGTTTCCACCATTCTCTGCGACAAGAATTAGTGTATGCTACCAACGAACCCCAATACGGTCCGGTAGACACGTGGGCGTACAAAGTGGCAACAAACGCTAGGATGACAGCGTACACTGGTGTCAATCTAGAGAGTTACGTACATGATTTCCAAGTTCCACTCCATTACAAGTTTCTACACAGTTTCACGTACCTCAAGTACCGTTTGAGGTACATTACATGCAAACTCAACTTTCCGTTGCGTTTAGCTAAATCGCGTAAAACACCGTACGCAACCAGCAATCCACTCAGGAAGAAGAAAGAATCTACCGCCAATGCAGCGTTCATCGTAATTTGGTAGGGCCACCAAAGTCCTTCCTAATTAATCAATTACAAAAATGCATTAAAAGTGTACTTTTTATCATTTCGCTTCTCTGCTCTGTTTGGAATCCAATTATTTAAAATTACTGACATTCTTATCGCCAATGTGTACTGCTTTACAATATTGAGGTTCCCTAGATGACACTGGTATCGCACAATTGTTTTGACGTACATACATCGCAAAGCAGCTTTAAAATTCTCAAAACGATCCCTAGATGACGCAAGTAGCACAGGATTCTTTTGACATTTCCGCAATCAGCAGCTAAAATTCTGAAAACCCAGAAAAGTATTCATCGTTTCACATTTTTACACTACATTTTCTTTTACGAAGAATACGAGGAACCTGTCGTCGAGAAATTATTTTTTTCTTATTCCGTCGAGCAGTCCTTAACTTTGTTGAGTCACTCTTAATTACCTATGAGATTTTACAAAAATATCTCCCAATTCTTTTAGAGTTTATGATCTTTACCCTTACCATCACAAAAGATCTGAAAAAAAGCGTTGCAGTTTGGTATGAAAACGTTTCCAACAATTTACTGTAGAATTTGGCCATTTAATGGCAATGAGCTTATTATTTTTTATAAAATTATATACGTTACTAGATAATTATGCACGTTAATAGATAATTATATACGGTAATAGAAAATTATATGCGATAGTAGAAAATTATGCACGATCATGAACGACATATAAATTATATGTCGTTTATGATCGTGCGAAAATTATATGATATTTCTTGCGAAATTATTCTTGCGAAATTATATGATATAATTTCGCAAGAAAATGAACTAATAAAGGAAAAACATAATTTTTTTTAGGGAAATACCTGTTTGGCTTGGAGTCTGTTCATATTGAGCGTTGTGAAGGGTACCATCCACACGTGAGCTAAAATGACCCAGGCCATGGACAGGAAGCGAATCCCATGCAAGCAGCTCAACTGACCGCTGGCTGAAGCCTTTGTGTCCAGTACTTTCGAAACGTTGACCAAAAGTGAAAAGCTTAGCAAAAATCTACAGTACGAGTTAAAATCGTCCTGGGGTTCGGCTTTGCAACGCAGGAAAATGTCCAAAGTAGTGCCGAGTACGAGAATAACTGCCACTAGGCTGAAGAAATATCTGTCATATTTCCCAAATTAGGTTTAACGCAAAACAAACTTGAAATACGTTACATGGCTAGCATTGTTGTTGTATCGTACTCACGTACGGTACCGCCCACGGTACAGTAATTTTCATTAGTGAAAACAACCGCGTGTTGATGGTTGTACACGTACTGGCTGACCGTACCGGCTACGGCGATAGCAATATCTTGCGCTGAACAACTGGACGGTAAACAAACTCCAATACTGGGCAAGATTTCCGTTAACAGAAAGTCAGTATGGTTCACGTATACCTAATTACTTAAAAAAAATTAGTCAATGATATCAATTAAATAATTTCGAACATTACTGGCTCAGTGTACTCCTTCACGAAATTCAACGAACCCAAAATGTCTATCCCAGATTTTGCATTCCGTTCCGTGATTTGGCTTCTGTCTACAGCTTTCGGTTCCAGGAACAACGTACAATACTTTCCAGTGAACTTCGACACAGAATTAACTTCCGGTCCTCGGATTTGCAGACACTGATCGAAATGGCCCATGGAGTACAAGTTGTTGTTGGCGATACCGGTTGGTATTTTGCCCGTAGCATCGAACACTAGAAACGTTTTTTTATTCTCACTTTGTATTTATTTACATTATTGTATTTATTTTCATCCATTTTTACCTTATATTTATTTTCTTTATTTTAATTATTGTGGTATTTTTTATTTTGTGTATTGATATGTCTATTATTTTAAGTGTTATTATTAATATTTTTTCGGAACGAAAGCTTTCTCTTGTTGCTGTGTCTTGTTGTTCTCTGTTCTTACACCTTACAGTACCGTTAGTTGAGCGTGACAGCGGAATTCATTTTGTTAATTTTAATAACTTTTTATTTTCTTTGTTTAAATTGATCTATAATTTTTGTGTTTTCTTTCCTTTGATTAAATTAATCTATACATTTTTAAAACTTTTATTTGTTGAAATTATTTATAAATGTTCTGTTTTTCCTTCTTTTCTTGTCTAAGTTATGTTATATTTTTTCATTTTATTTGATTTCTTTCTGATATTCTTTATCGTGCCAGTTAGTAAAAGTTAATACCGTGGTGTCAAAAGGCGTTGCTTACTTTTTAGGGCCCACTCATCGAAATTCGCCAAAGCTTCAGCGTAAATCCGACTATCTTCCCTGCACTGCGGACTGATCCGATCATCCGAGCTAGTGGTCGGAATCGCCGCGCGTGCCAAAATGGATAAAATTGAATTTGGAATGGATATCGGTTGCCTGCCATTCTCGAATTTGGATTGCGCATTATTCCCCAAATTACCGCCTAATAAGTTGAGCAAATTCGACGACTCCAACAGAATCTTTTGCAAACTGTCCTGGGGCACATTGTTTCGATTTATTCCACCATCGCTTGGTGGTTTGAAGCTTTTCGCAGTTTCGTTACGAGATTCACCGGACACAAAAATTAAAAGAGCACCAAGTATTAACCATTTTAAAAAGTCACGCATTTTGCAGTGAAGTTCACTGAAATAAATGTCCTTTCCAAACGTCCAGGGATATCTGAGTTGACCAGAATGGTAAAGCAACTTCGGAACGACTAGTCAGTCTCTCAGGCCTTCTCTTAATTTACACCTTTTTTCTAAGGTACTGAGATTGTCTCAGCCATGTGTATGGAAAGTTGCATAGTGATAATAAAACCCTTTGTCCTCGTTTCCGGTTTTCCCCCTTTGAAAGGCCCACCAGGTGCAATAACATTCTTAAATCTCTTTTAAATATACTATTTCATGTTTTAATGTGTGACACAAAATTCCAGTAAAGTTTTCGTTTTCGCAGTTCAAGGTTCTACGCCGTTTTTGCAATGTTTAATCTGCCCGTACTAGGGTTAAAAAAAGAAGACAAGACAGATTGTTTTGAATCCAGTGCCCTCTTTTAGATAATGACAGCTATAATTTTTGTTATTGTTCCAAAAAAATAAATAATGTCCCATGTGAAAAAACAGGAAACGATTATGTATGTTTGTATTGCTACCATTGTCAATAGGCCAGATGGCAGCACAGACGGCAGGCGACGGTTAATTAAATTTGAATAAGGGGCCCTCCTTAAAAGGGATCGAGAGATCCACTACGTAGCATGTCTCATATTTTAACACCCTAAATGTTCGCTAATTTGTAGCCAGAGCTCTATTGCCACTCTGTAAAGAGATAAAAATGCATGTCAACAAGTGTGCGGTAAGCAACGTCACAACAGAAAGCTATGTTTACTGCCCCAAATAAACGTTTTGTCTGAGTGGTACTAGTATGCGTGATCCGAGTGTTTTATTCAACATCTATTTGTACACATGTTTCGTGTTGTTTTACATAATTCTGGATAAGGTAGAAATAGCTCTTATTACCTTTTATATTTTTTTGTAAGTTTTTGTTTCAGTTGATGTAAGATGTGTTCTTAATGAAAGTTGGGGAATACTGAATTATCACCAATAGCGTGCGACAGAGGCAGCACCGTCGGATGGAGAGTTGGCTCTAGTGGTTTGTTTCAATTGCAAGGACCTCAAATGGAATGAAGTTCAGAAACATAAACAATGCAGTGCAGAATGAAATGTGAGACTCATTTCGCTCTACAATTAGAATTAGTGCAGTACGAAATACGAGACATTTTCCATTCTGCATGTACTCTAGTAAATCGAGGAGTGTGAAGGCGATTTTCTGCACAATTGTTTTTACAGGATTGTAGTTACAATCACTCCAGTGATACTGAGCTACGTGAGTTAACTTTCGTCAAGGAATTTTAAGTATGCCGTAAATGAATTATGCATAGTCACTTGTCCGGTTTCCTTTATGAAGAGAATACGGTTTAAAAGAACTCCCGCAGTTCTCTAAAATCAAATACCTGCCCTTGAATTAGGGCAAATGGAACGAATGCCTAGTTTTACTTACCTTTTACTCTTATTCCTAGCTTTACTCAAGTAAAACATACTTTAGTGCATAGGCAAGACATCCACGCATCGAGTGGCCATATAGTTTAACATAGGTATCACGCTAACTAAAAGATGAAAAACCCTTTATAGTTTTAAAGGTCAATGGACAGTTGGACACCAAAAACGCATATAAAGATCTTGATGTATTATTATAATACACATTACTCTAAAAATAAATAATTTTATTTCAATTTCTGTCTGACCAGCCGTTCTGGAGATATTCATGTCCAAAGTTGTGGCCCTTTCCCGCCATGAGAAGCGTGACGTCACGGAGGGAAATTTGAATTTCAGATTTCTTATTTCCTATATATCTTCGTTATAATTTCGCATCTGAGTAAAAGACACTTATATCCAGAAACTAGATTTTTCGCTCTTTTTTGGTACGATAAAGTTGTTTTTTGGTGTCCGTTGCCCTTTATGGGTTTCTTTTAATGCAAGAACCATCTAGTGGGCAGTAGACGAACGATTTGAAGTTACCCAAGTGACCCTGTACTTGCATACGTGGAACCAACGGATTTGCAACAACTTCAAAGAAATTTATTCATATCTAATACCCCAAAATAAGACTTTTTACAATTAAGCCGTAGGGCTAGGCATACCATGTGCCTAAAGTGCGCTGAAATGTGTTTAAAGTACGGAGCATTTACCGGCCAACTGCTCTACGTTACTTTTATTGAGCAAAGAGAAAACTGTTCTAAACCGAAAAGGTCGTGTTACGTCAACTGTTATGGTCCGTGTTCAGCTTTACAAGATTTTCCGGCCGTTTTAGGTGAGTTTGACATTTGGATACCCTAAGTTCAAACATGAAGCAGATAAAGACAGTAAAGACAAGTCGTAATTACTTTCGGCGACAGAAAAAGGTCTCGTAAGTTCAAGAACGGAATTTCCACGCATACAGCAGCTACGAATGCTAATCCAGTCGATATGATCAAGGCATTTAAAAACTGAATTAACTGTACGAAAAATGCTATTAAGTAACTATTTTGACCTTTTCCTAAAAATAATTACAAAATCCAGTGTGGTGTAGTAGTACACAGTACGAGTACGAGCGTAGCAGAACTCGATCCAGTTTACGTGGATTAAATACGTGCAGTACGTCAACCTACTGAGTGGACTGAGTACCGGCCAGGACAAAAGTCGGTTCACGAATCCTTTAATGACAGTCCTCTAATTAGTGAAGCTATAAAAAAATTAGTTAAAGTTCCAGTACCTCCGTAACCGTTGACACAAGCAAATATGAGCCAACTTAGCGATATCGCCCAGACAGTACGGTGCAAACTGGCATAGAGCATCGCTATTGACCGAGGAATGACCGGTACTTTCGCTCCGTCCATGTACTCGTGCATGCCGTAAATTACCGCCCCTCCCATTAAGGCTGCTACGGTCCAGCCAGTACCGACCAACCATGGTTTCATTACGATTCGATGGTTCCTACTCTTGTGGAACACGTAGCCCATCAAAATACCGATCAAGTACGGCTGAATACGACACCAGGGAACTTTGTAGTAATGGGTCATGAATTCCGGCATACTTACCGTAGAATCACTGTACAAGACCAATCTCGATTAAGAAATTAACGGGCTGAGATCGTAATGGAATTTTATATTAAAATATCTTATTTTTTCTATATTTTATATGTACATATAATATCTTAATAACATATCTTATTTTATATTAATCTTACCCGAAAATTTATATTAAAACTAGGTTTCGTTTAAAACTGAATTAAAGAATGTTAAGAACAATAAGAACAAAAATTAAAAGATTATGATCAGTGTAGCACACAATTTAATATCAGCATAAATAAGGCGTAGAAATTTAATATTAGTATCAACAGGATAAAAACCAAAATATTATTAGCAATAAGGCAAAAGAAATGCAAGAATTAATTTTAGTGACAGGATAGCGCAGGCGTAAAGAAGTACTTACGTTCTGGGTGACAGATAAGTGGGATGCAGATTGTTCGCCGCGATAATGTTCATCGTTAGGAGAGTGAATGTCAAGATAGACCCGCCCACAAAGGTTATTCCGGCTTTGGGCCAGCGCCATACAGCATAAATAAAGACAGGCGACACCAGAAACAACTGCATATCAACTGTCGAGTACCATGTCTCGACCATACACTTATGTGCCGAAAAGCAGAAAATGGATAAATAAAATTAAAAGAATAATAAGTTTTAAGGCAGTATCTTTTTAACTTACAAAATACTGGTCTTCGCTGTCCGGCACTAAATTATTGATGTACAAAAGATTCTGCCAGCCAAAATTCTGGCAAACGTTGGACATTACTACAATATTCCCCCAATACGGCCCCGAGCCTACGTGAACCATCAAATAGGCGATGAATAATAAAATGAAGGCGTACACCGGCGTCAATCTAAGAGAAAAGGTAGAAAGTTGGTCTCTTCCGTCACCAAAATGTCTATTTAATTGTTTTAAACAAACTTAATGCCTCTACCAGTGGTAGCAACAGTCTACGGAAAATATTTCAATAACAAAGAAAGATTTTGTCATTACGAACGCGCCAGAATGCAAATTGAAAAAACTGGCTCTGGGAATCCCCTTAATTAGACGTCCTTACAATTTATAACACGTGCTGTTGACGTGACAGTAGAATGACTGAATTTTTTGTTTACGTATTACCTTAAATAACGCTTCAAGTACATTAAAGGTACATTGAGCTTGCCTTGGCTTCTGTCCAAGTCACGTAACGTGGCGTATGCGACTAGTAATCCACTGAGAAAGAAAAAGGAATCAACGGACACAGAGCCGTTGCTGATTGGTTGAAGAAACCAGCTAGTTCCCGCCTACCAGATTAGAGAAGTGACACTTTCGCTGCAAGTGATTCTTTACGCTAAATTACCTCGCGTGCCTGAACTGTACTTGCGTTCATATCCTTGGTACTCCAAACCCAAGTGTGGTACAGAACGACCCACGCTGACGAAAAAAAGCGAATGCCGTTTAAACAACTCAGAGAACTTTCTGTAGCATTTTCGGTATCCAGAAGTATTGTACAATTCGTCCTGATCGAAAAACTCAGCCAAAAGCGCTGGCCAGTTGTGAAATTTTCTGCGCATTTATTACTTCTCTGCCGTAGAAATGCATCGTACGCTGTTCCCAGTATCAGACACAGCGCCAGGAGACAAAAAGCAAATCTATGAAATCAACCTGTAGTATATATTAATTTGGATAGCCGACAACTGTATGAATAGTAAATTTACGAAAAATAAGTACATGACTAGGCCAGTCGGAGTGTCGAAACTGCGTTGAGTACCGGCCGTTGCGCAGTAATCTTCATTCGCGTGCGGTACGAGCTGCATTTCGCTGGTAATATAAGGGCTGATGCTTTGGATAATATCGCCCAGCGCTGTTTGTACGTCTTTTGCAGAACAACTGGAGGGCAAACACAATCCCCAGTTGGGCAAATACCTTGCTGCAGTAATGTGTCCCATCTTCTTTACCAATTCCTTCCAAACAGACCAAAATCATCACCACTTGCTCACTATTTCATCATTCTTTTATTTATACGGTTTATTATCTTTAATAATATATTTTTTATTATTGTTCGTTTAATATTCACTAAGTTTACGGCAACTATATACAGTCCTTCCCTTCTGAACGATTAATGGACAGATTGCGTGGATAATTTTGCATTTACCACGCAATGTTTCTCAAAACAATCTTGACAATAAAGTTTAAATTGATAACACCTCGAATCTTACGTAAAAATATCTTTCAGAAAAGACAAAGATAATTTACAATGGTTCAAGGACGTGTTGGCTCTTTTCCAAAATTCAAAATTTTGAGAATCTCTCCACGTTAGATTCCAGGTATTATGAATTTTAAAATTCTGATCGAGAAATTATCGAAAAACCCGCAACAGTTATGAAAAAATCGTCAGTGCAATTTTTCTCTTTCTCCCATTCCATTCAGACAATGTAAAATCAGAGAAAGGATAGACAGTGGCCTTAAAACACTTACTGGATGCGTTTTAGCTCCTTTCATCACGAAAAACAAATCCTCCATTGCTTTTATGAATGGACCTTCGGATATTATTTTGGGTTCCACGAACATTCCGCAATACTTCGCGGTAAATTTCGGACCCGCTACCCCTTCCGGTCCTTTCGTGGTTATACATTGGTCAAAATGGCCCAACGTGTGGTAATTCCCGCTCAGGGCTCCGTCTGGTACTTTTCCCGTAGCATCGAACACTATTTATAAATTTCCGTGAAGAAACTCGTCTAATGCCCAAATTTTGAGTGGTTCTTACTCCTCATGGCCCATTCGTTAAGATTCGCTAACGATTCTACGTAAAGCCAGCTGTCATTTCTGCATTGTTGGGCAACAGCTGTGTTGAAACTAGCGGTTGGGACCACGTAACTGGCTACTGTACGTAAGATCGTTTTAGAATCCAAGCTGTCTATCACTGATTTCCCGAGAAATCTCCATGGCGCCGGAATCAGTCTGTCCAGCGAACTTTGAATCACTTTATTCAGAATTACGCTATTAGCTTGCTCTCTGTTTGCAGTGTTATTGAAACTCGTGAAATTCTGACAAGACAATTGTACTGCACCTAAAAGGTAAAACAGAATTAAAAACCCGTGCTGTGGAAAAGATATCCACATTTCCCTAGCGGCACCTGAATCCTTGTGAATTACTTGTTCGGAACTAAAATCCACACTGGGAAATCAAAACTGGGCTTGTTCTCGAAGTTCCAGCCTAAAAACGGTCTTGCGTTTGGATCTGTTGGAGACAACGAAAGGGCGCTATAAATTACACACAAGCTATCGGTGTATTCCGACGTGTTTCCCGAGGGTTGTTTCATTACTATTGCTACTGCACAATACTTGGGGGCAGTTACATTCAAACAGACATGTGGTGTGCGTTCAAGGATAATAAAGCATGTCGCTATTTCAAGAAAGGAAATTATTTGTGTAACGCCAATTGTAACGCTTTACATACATTCGTAACGCCGGTTACATCACAATTGCCAGCAGCTTCCTCCAATATTACTTTCTTTGTTTAAACAAAGACGAGAGAGGTTTGAAAGCCTTATCAACAATACTCACAATCTAGTTGAATTAGTGTTCCTTCTTTTATAGGTTTTCCCTATATTAAAGGTTTGTAAAGATTTTATTTCCTAATTAATGGTCTGGAGTTATTTTATAGTTGTGAAAGACTAGTGTTTTTATGACTTCTTTGTGTTTTAGGTGCAAGAACTAGATGTCGTTAATCCTCGATCGATTTATCGATCGGTGTATCGATATCGGTAACACCAGCTAAAACTAATGGCGTTATTTTTTGCCAGTGAGTGTCGCTAGTGTCTCGCTGTCATATTCCAATGGTAAAATGCAATATTGCACCGAATATGTCTGGCTAAGTCTAGTGCCCTGATTCAGTTCACAACTGGGAGGAAAACGCGATTGCAATACGGTGGCGTCACAGTACTAAAAATTTAAAACTACGTGCGACACTTAAATAGCACTCGAAGAGCACTGAGGCAGGCGGGTTTCTTTCTGTACGGATATTTTTTGGAGCGCACTTCTCTTCAAGTTTTCCCATAGGACTGTTTCTGGGTTTTTGTGGAACTCCGCCCAAGTCTTCGTGACAAAAACATTGCCTCGTGGCACAGTGCAAGCGGTCAGTACGAGTGCACCTTCAGTGATGGTGACAATAATATTTGTCAGAAATTTCCGATATTTTTTTAAAAATATCATGCTAATTGAGAAATTTAAAAGATGCGTTTAATTCTAGAGCAACACATATTGTTATTAGGATACGTACTAATAAAATTTACGAGACATTGAAATGTAGTCCAACATTTGACCACTCTCGAAATTTCTGACTTTTATTAATATCCTCTATGCACCTGTAATGTAGACCGAGATCGAACAAGGTATTATCGAAGAATGGAACAAGGTCTGGAGCAAAAACACTAGTCCTCTTAAGGACCTAAACGCAAACACCGCAGAGAAACCCATAATTGAAACCAAAGATGTCAAGGACTATTTTATCCAAGCTCCGTAAGCAAGAACAACGCAATTCCCGACACTTAGTTTCCCCAAAAGGATTATGCAACGGACAGTGTTATTTGTGGATGTCATTAAGGTAGCACAGATTTAGACGAGGGCACTTATTTCCCATATCTCAAGTAAAAATTACGTGTGTTGCACACTATTTACCTATTCTTTATGCACATTATATTTACTACAATGTCCTTCGGTAAATTCTCGTAACTTTTCCTTCTTGTCGTTGAGCTCTGGACCTAAAATGTGTGTATTATATATTGTTTTATCAAAACTAAAAGTTTCGTATCATTCATCTTACCCTTCTCTTTGAAAACGAGACTGAGTAAATTCTGACATGGAAATTCAACGCACACCGAAACCACGAACGCCAAACTTAAAGATAGGGTCAAAGTACCCAGGAAGTACAATACCTGACAGGGAAAAAAATAAATTTTTTTCTTCCATTACTTATCCGGAAACTTACGGTTTCAATCGTGGAAGCATAGGGAACGGTCCGACGGTGAGAGACGTGCAGCATCAGCCAGTTGAAGTGTACCAGATAAGTACAATATGTCAATCGACTTAACGGAATAATCGCCGGCCAGGACAGAATCCTGTTCACCAAACCTAAAATGAATTTTTAACACTAAAATTCTAAAGATATTTATAGTGTCCTCTCGTTAACAAGACTCGTAACGCCTGTTATTACCGCTAGATGGTATGCGACTTTTTGGTTGAACAGTCGTTGGATCTTTCAAAGAAGATCCCACCAGTTCCAATCATTTGATCGGATCTAATCGAGATCGTACCGTAAATTGAAAGGGATCGGATCTCTTTTATTGACGATCCTTTACGATTTCTTATTATAAATCTTTCCATATTTCTGTCATAATTTTGCATTATCCCATAATTACATCGAAGTTTATCCAGAAAAGATTACAATTTTCGCGGTTAAACTTCCATCTAAATTAGATATAGCAACTATTGATTGTATGTGCGATAGCAATACTTCAAAACTTAACATTGTGTTCTTCACAATGACTCTAACATGGTCACGCTTTGAAAATTTCCGGATTTACTTTTCTCGTAGATAGCGATTGGTTCAAACCCTTTCTCTGCTAAATGGATGTAAATGAGTTAAGGATAATTAGATCTCTGGACTATTCTATGTACATGTACAGTTTTTTTAAGCTTCGTACCTCCGTAACCGTGAACGCAAGCAAAGACGAGCCAACTAAGCGATATCGCCCAGGCAGTACGATGCAAACCGGCGTACATTACGGACACCGATGTCGGAATAACCGGTACTTTCGTTTCGTCCGTGTATCCATACAAACCAAACAAAACTGCTAAACCCATCGCGCTGAATACGAACCAGCCAATAGCGACCAGCCAAGGATTCATTTTGATCTTGTAATTTAGCGTCTTGTAGAGCACGAAACCCATAAAAAGGCCGACTAAATAAGGCTGAATACGACACCACGGTACTTGGTAGTACGTAACGAAGTACTTCACGAAAAGAGGCAAGTGGTCTCTAGGTTAGCAAATAAGAAATTATTTAGTTCGTCTGGTAAATCTCAATGGAGTAAAAAGCTTTTGGTGACTTACTCTCTCAGTGTTATGAAGTGAAGCGGAAGATCATTAACAGCGATGACAAGCATACTAACAGCCGTGAAAATGGTCAGAGCCCCGCCCAATAAAGCCAATCCGCGCTTTGGCCAACGCCAGAGCGTAAAAATGAATATGGGTGACACCAGATACATTTGCATATCGGCTGCCAAGTACCACGTCTCCCTCATGCACTGCGAAAAAGACAACAGGCTTGAAAACGTTATAGAAAGACTTCAGATTTCATAAACATTTCAGAGAATTATTCCTAGAATTTTTAGAATTTCTTTTTACATATTTTCAATTTTTTTAGAAATATTCTTAATTATACAGCACGCTGCAGATGAGTACTACATTCTTGCCAGTTTCTGCAATACATTGAAAGCCTTTATGTTACAGTTTTACAGACTTTTTTCTTTCTCGGAAAATAAATGTATAATATTTGGCGAGTTGATGCAAAGATTCTCGAACATTTTTGCGTTGCAGTTTTGGAGTGAATTTATAAACGATTTTAGAAAATTATTGGTAGATGCATAGAAAGTTTCTGAAAGTTCGATTTGAATGTTTGGTGAAACTAAGTAGGAAGAATTTACGGAGGATGGTTACCGAATAGTTTCTGTTAAGACTTTTTAACATTTTCATGAAAATAAATCAACATACTGTACTTGATGTCACGTCATTAGGGAAGAGATTGTTGATGTACAAGAAATGTTTCCACCATTCTCTGCGACAAGCGTTGGAATTTGCTACCAGAGAACCCCAATACGGTCCAGTAGCCACGTGGGCGAACAAAGTGGCAACAAACGCTAGGATGACAGCGTACACTGGTGTCAATCTAGAGAATTACGTACACGATTTTCAAGTTCCAATTCATTACAACTTTCTACACAGTTTCACATACCTCAAGTACCGGAGGAGGTACATTACGTACAAACTCAGCTTTCCGTTGCGTTTATCTAACTCGAGTAAAACACCGTACGCAACCAGCAATCCACTCAGGAAGAAAAAGGAATCTACCGCCAATGCGGCGTTCATCGTAATTTGGTAGGGCCACCAAAGTCCTTCCTAATTAAATAATTATAATTACATTAGAAACGTTCTATTTACAGTTTCGCTTCGCTGCTGTGTTTTGAATTCAAATCTTTCAAATCCCTCAAATTCTTCTTCGTTCGCTTATAGTCGTGTTATGCCATCTATCGAGCACACGCTATACTGCGTTCTAATATTGGGATCGTTCCCTAGGTGACACTAGTATCGCTCAATTGTTTTCGACCTTTACAATTCAAAAGCCGCTGCTGAAATTCTGAAAATCTTGTCAACAATTCGCCAAAATAAATTCATCATGTCATAAACATGTTGTCACTCAACTTTCTTCTATGAAATTACACATTGTACATAAATAGAAAATTATATGCAATAATAAAAATCGATAAGCGATATTAGAAAATTATGCACGACCAAGGTTGAAATGTAAATTTTGTCAGAAAATGAAGCAATACAGGAAAAATACAAACGTTTTGGAAGAAAATACTTCTTTGGCTTGGAGTCTGTTCATATTGAGCGATGCGAAGGGTGCCATCCACACGTGAGCTAAAATGACCCAGGCCATGGACAGGAAGCGAATCCCATGCAAGCAGCTCAACTGACCGCTGGCTGAAGCCTTTGTGTCCAGTATTTTCGAAACGTTGACCAAAAGTGAAAAGCTTAGCAAAAATCTACAGTACGAGTTAAAATCGTCCTGGGGTTCGGCTTTGTAACGCAGAAAAACGTCACAAGCAGTACCGAGCACCAGAAGAAGTGCCAGTAGGCTGAAGAAATATCTGTCATATTTCCCAAATTAGGTTTAACGCAAAACAAACTTATAATACCTCACATGACTAGGATTGTTGGTGTATCGTACTCACGTACGGTACCGGCCACGGTACAGTAATCTTCATTAGTGAAAACAATCATGTGTTGTTGGTTGTACACGTACTGGCTGATCGTACCAGCGACGGCGATACCAATATCTTGCGCTGAACAACTCGATGGCAAACAAAGGCCGGTACTAGGCAAGACTCCAGCTAAGAGAAAGTCGGTTTGGTTCACGTATACCTAAATTACTTAACAAAATTAGTCCAATGGTATATATTACAAAATTCCGAACAATACTGGCTCAGTGTACTCGTTCACGAAGTTCAACGAACCCAAAATGTCTATCCCAGATTTTGCATTCCGTTCCGTGATTTGGCTTCTGTTTACAGGTTTCGGTTCCAGGATCAACGTGCAATACTTTCCGGTGAACTTTGACACAGAATTAACTTTCGGCCCTCGGATTTGCAAACATTGATCGAAATGGCCCATGGAGTACACGTTGTTGTTGGCGATACCGGTTGGTATTTTGCCCGTAGCGTCGAACACTGGAAATTTTCTTAATTATTATTTTTACCTTATTTGCAATTTAATGATTGTATTTTTCATTCATTTTTACTATTTTCTTTATTTTTATTCATGTTTTAGTATCAACGAGGGCTTTCACCTGTTGCCGTTTCATTTATTGCTCATCTCTGCGATTACAGTCGAGGCGTGCCAAAGCGGAATTTACTTTGTCTATTTTAATTATTTTTTTCATCTGTTTCATTATATAAATTTTAAATATTGGTATTATTTTATTTTTAATTATTAATTATTTGTATTTATGTCAAAGTTTTTCTTGCCAGTTACTGAAACTTAGAATCGTGGTGTTAAAAGACGTGACTTACTTTTTAGAGCCCACTCGTCGAAATTTGCCAAAGCTTCGGCGTAAATCCGACTATCGTCCCTGCATTGTGGACTGATTCGCTTATCCGAACTGGTGGTCGGAATCGCAACGCGTGCCAAAGTGGTAAAAATCGTAGTCGGAATGGATATCGGTTGTCTACCATTCTCGTATTTTGATTTCGCACTATTTCCCAAATTACCGCTTAATAAGTTGAGCAAATTCGACGACTTAAGTAGAATCTCTTGTAAACTGTCCTGAGGCACATTGTTTCGATTTGTCCGACCCGCGCTTGGTATTTTGAAGCTTTTCGCAGTTTCGTTACGAGATTGAGCAGATACAAACAATACAAGCGCACCAAATATTAGCCATTTTAAAAAGTCACACATTTTGCAGTGAGATTCACAGGAAAAAATTCCTTTCCAAACTTCCAAGAATATCTGAGTTTGACCGAATTTATTGAAAAACTTAGAACGACCAATCGGTCTGTCTTGCCGTCTCTTAATTTGCACTGGAGAGTATCGCAACCATATATATATGGAAAGTCTTACTCGCTCGCATTGTGAAACAACCCCTTTGCACTCATTTCCTGTCTTCCCCCTTTGAAAGCCCTACAAGGTGTAATAACCTTAGTAATTGTCATAAAGTATGCTATTGTACCGTTCAATGCATGACCCAAATATCCAGTAAAGTTTTCTTTCTGCCATCCAATGTTCTACGCCGATTTTACCATTATAATTCTGCTTTTATTACGGTAAAGAAAGAACATAAGACAAATTGGTTATAATCCAGTTATCTCTTTTAGTAAAAGACAGCTTTCATTTGTGTTATTGGTCACAATTACATACATAACGTTTCGCTAAAAAAACACACAATGAAAACACGAAACGATTATGTATAATTGTTTTGAAATTATTGTCAATTGGCCAGATGGCAGCACGTATGACAGCCAACGATTAATACATTTGAATAGCAGGCCCTCCTTAAAACGGGAGATTCACTATGAAGCGTTTAATTGCCCGATACTTAAGTGATAGAGACTTACAAAATATAAAGCGATATGCAAAACATAGTAACAGGTGTGTGGAGAAATAAGTAATGTTACAATAGAAGCTCCCTTTATTGCCCCAAATGAACGTGTTGTCTGAATTATTGTATATTTCAATGCGTGATCCGAGCGATTTATTCAATGTACAGTTTAGTACACATGCTTTGTGTTGTAATACACATTTCTGGATAAAGTGTAGTGAAACACCTTCGGTGTACTTTTTTTTCCATCTCTTGACCTACTTTCGCAATGAAACAAATTTTTCCATGTACTAAAAAGTCTGGTCAACTATATTACTTGCAAAGTTCGTAGTTTTTTATTTCGAGAAAAGATGAAATGTTCCTCCTGCATCGTTTATAAAACAGGCGATTTTGTTAAGCTTTCGCAATTTTAAAACTTTCTTTTTTACAAATATTGGTTTATTTTTTATTTGTTGCCGATCCCGATGGTTTCATTTTCGGGTTCATTTGGTTTGCTGATTAAAAAAATCTGTCAATCCGGATGGTACATTCAGAAGCCGTTTTTCTTTCTTTCTTTAATTTATTTATTGGGCCTGAGCAAGGGTCGTTCCGGTTCAGGTATACATATTCCGGGTATAGAATTGATTCGGCATTAGGTGTCTAATAACATTTGGCCTTGACTGGCTGTCACACAGAAAGAGCTATTTGAGAGCTTATGGAGGACTTGAAAAGACAAATATTACAAAATAATGTTGGATGTTACAAAGTTGGGTATTTACAAGTTGGGTGGGATTTATATCTGGTGTAGATTTGGTTGGTTGGACTTCTTCTTTTTATAGTTTTGTTTTATCAGCGAATTCTTTGAATGCAGGGATGGTTTTGACATGTTTTAGAATTGTTATTGTGTTAAAATGTAGATTACCTTGAATTGGGCTAGGGAGCGTAATAATATTGCTTTCTCTTTCTTTAATTTTTCGCAGTTATAGACGGGATGTCCCAATTCATGTCTGGGTCGTTCTCTGCAGCTACAAAACGAGTTTTCCGCTTTATTGATTTCGAAGAGAAAAGATTTAATTGGAAAATAAGCTGTACGCAGCTGAATTATAGTTGAGTTTATTGTCCTGGGAATACGTAGCTTACAGATTGGTTTAAAGTTTGTTCTTCGAAATTGGCAAAAGTTCCTTCCATTTTTACTACAAATTGCTGAAATATTTCGCCTTCTGTTTGTATACTTTTTTGTTTGTTTGAATGTTGAAGGAACTTTTAAACGTTACCCTTGATAATATGGGAGCACGATACGTATCTCTTATGTTTTTGCTTTTGGGGTAGGAGGGAAGGAATAGCCGAAGTTTAGTATTCTATTCAGAAGCTGTTTAATTAGCGAAGTAGTGCGTAACAATTTATAAACGAAAAGCAAAACAGAATATATTTAAACGACTTTGACTCCTTTGCTGTTGTGGTCTTCAACCACGCATGAATTATTACCGGAATGAGACCTGGAAGCTTTATCTACAACAAATAAACACAATAGTTCATTAAACAATCAATACAATAAGGCCAACAGAAATAAATAAGCGTAAAAATGGAGTCAATTTCCTACTTTTGGGAGTGTAAAGAAGCTTCTGTAAATTCATAAATGGAGCTTCGATACAAACGGAAACTATGAACCCCAAAACGAATGATATCATCAGACTATCGCGAAAGCGAAGCATCTAAAAACAACAAAACTCTGGTAAAGCCTTTCTTTGAAATGAACAATCGTTACCGTGTCAAAAACAGTGTAATACTCTATGACATGCGATCTGCTGTAGTAATATGTGAACCACAATTCTTGTACGAGGTACGTAGAGTACGTAATTCGGCTCATTGGAATGAACGCTGGCCAAGATAAAAATCTGTTCACAAAGCCTGGTACAGAAAAGAACAAAGAAACTGTCAAATGAAAAATGTACTGGAAAACAAACTGCCAGTACCTCCGTAATCGTGAACGCACGCAAATACGACCCAACTAAGTGATACTGCCCACGCAGTACGGTGCATACTTCCGTAGAGAACAGAGACCGCTTTAGGAATGACCGGTACTTTTGTATCGTCCACGTAGCCGTACATGCCAAACAACACGGCCACAGCGATACTGGTCGCTAC
The DNA here is from genome assembly GCA_020615345.1 of Triops cancriformis. Lineage (NCBI taxonomy): Eukaryota > Metazoa > Arthropoda > Branchiopoda > Notostraca > Triopsidae > Triops > Triops cancriformis. The sequence goes on along the minus strand of JAHZNP010000477.1, from coordinate 14,832 downwards.
GGACCAGCCAATCCCGACCAACCAAGGTTCAACAGAAATTTTATTCTTCCGCGTGGTGTACATTACGTACCCGCTGAAAATGCCTACCAGGTACGGCATTATGCGACACCAAGGCTTTATATAGTAATCGGCATAGTACCTCAGAGTTTCCATGTCAATACTACGCAGAAAATAACATTATACAAACAGTAAAAGTACAGCGTATGACCTTACACTCTTGCTACTATGTGTGTAGGCGGCAGATTGTTACTGGCAATGACCAGCATGGTAACTATCGTGAATCCTGCTACGGCCACGCCCAGTAACGCCTTTCCGTACTTGGGCCTGTACCATAGGGCGTAAATAAAAATGGGCGATACCAGAAAAAATTGCATGTCGATCGCCAAGTACCAGGATTCTACCATACACTTGTCGAGAAAGATGAATAATTATTATGAATTAGTATTAATATTAGTATGAATAACTTAATATAGCCTTACTTAATATAACTTAATATTTAAATTCCTTTAGTGTTTAACATTTAAATTTCTTCAGCATTTAACATTTAAATTTCTTTAGTATTGAACATACAAATATCTTAACATTTAACTTGTAAATTAAAAAGACAAATTGTAATTGCAAATTAGCGTCAATATTAATCAGAACATTAGAATTTCGCTTACCAGAGAGACGTCCGGGTCTTCCCCGAAGAAATTGTTGATGAATAGTAAGTGATGCCACCAAGAATTCCGACAGCGGTCCGACATTAATGCGATTTGGCCCCAGAAGGGTCCGGAGCTCAGGTGAACAAACAGAGTGGCGGAGAAAGCGATGAGAAAAGCGTAAACTGGTGTCAATCTGACATGAAAGGGGAAATGTAGGTAGAGTGTGGAGTCCGTTTAACGGAATCCGAGGCAAATACCTCAAAAAACGCTGAAGATACAAGAAAGGTACGCTAAGCTTGCCTTTGCGTTTATCTAACTCGTCCAGTATGATATACGCGGCCAGTAATCCCGACAAGAAAAGAAAACTGTCAACGCATATCGTACCGTTGTAAACAACTTGGAGATACCAATGGCGGGCGTCCTACAAAAATTATTCATTTTAGTATGCATTTTTGAATCAGTTAAAAAAGTTCAAAATTTGGATTTAAAATGATAGTTATCTTTACATTATCATTGTTGTACACACACCTGGACAATTTGTTCGTTTTAACGACTTGGTACTGAAAAAAAGCACAGGACTAACCGGGTTTAAGGTCTGACCCACCCTCCCCCCCAAAAAATCCTGGATATGACCCTGACTGAACAAAATATCTCATAGGGCGTCAATGGAATGAAAGAAGTCGGAACATCAACATTTCCGACATGTTGAGGCGAAGATTACATCAACGATTTTGCCCAAACTACGCAGTATTTCATCAAACAATCTCAACAGTAAAGTTATGGATCAATATACCTGGTGTACATTACATCATAGAGTTTTTGTTTCAAAATTTTTTAGTCAATTTGTACAAAGCGAATCAAATGTTAACTTTCTTTTTCATTTTTTAAAAATCCGGCCTCAACTAAAGCATGGTTTTCCTAATTTATCTGGAGAAAACGTGATTCAAATCCGTCACTTAGTTCCGGAATTTATTACCTAAATAGTTTTGTGAAATTTCCTGGGTGACAATTGTCTGATTTGAATTGTTTTCGTTAAATGAATACTTATAGGTGGTTCTATTGAACCTTGCGATCGAATGTTTGAAATCGCTTTTGTGCAAAAACAACTAAAATTTTACTCGCTTTTTACAAATTTATATAGAGCTTTTCAAAGAAAATCTCGACGATGTGCACTAGATATTATGATTCTAAACTTTACTGTCGAGATTGTATAATTTCAAGCCCCTTCGCCAGTTAACGAAGAAAGATCGGCTTCAAGAGACTTAATTAGACCCCTCTGCTATCTATTGTATAGGCTTTTTTCTTCAGCATAGTATTAATACTTCAGTCTATTGTACGATAAACAGATGAATAGTATATGTGAATGTGGAGAGTTTGGATGTGAAAATGAATAATAGATTTTAATATAAGTAGCGTACCTCCCGCAATTGTGACCGGTTTGCGTTCGACTCTCTCAAACCCACGATGAAACTATGGCCCAAAATCACCCAAACACTAGATAAGAACCGAATTCCGTGCAAACAATCGAGATTTCCGTCTCTGGACTGTTTCGTATCCAAGATCTTGGAGCCGTTTCTCAGAACAGAAAAACTAAGCAAAAGATGCTGGCTTCTCGATAATTCATCTTGGCATTCTTCGCATTTCTGTCGCAGAAATGCGTCATACGCCGTTCCCAGTACCAAAAATAG